>ML777609.1:406177-479622 GCA_009831015.1 Picea engelmannii
CCTTCTTATACCAATCATTCATCTTATAGATATTTAATAATATAGAAATACAAATTAATAATTAAATTAATAAATATTATTTTTATTATACAATTAATAAGAATTAATATTATTTTTATTATTACAAATAAAAATAATTAAATTAATTAAATCACCAATAATAATTAAGTTGTAACTTTGAGATTAAAAGAATGCAATTATGATGTAATTTTAATGCAAAGCATATTTACATAAATAATAACTTTGCAAAACTTGAAATTAACACCATCCAAAAAAGAATAATAACAATATAAAACTTGGCATTAACACAATGCAAAAAAAAAATAATACTCAATGATAATATGATGCATGTGATGTAATATGACTCTATTATGTATACCTTCATAGATTTTATCAATCAAAATTTCTGGGGGAAGGGGGTCCCTTGTCCGAGAAACAAGGGTGTCTCATACACCAATTTGATGTGCTAGCTTAGCCATGACCTTAAAAATAAATTATTATTATTATTATTATTATGACAAAAAAAACAATAACAATATATATATATATATATATATGATGGAAAAACAATATAATATAATTTTAATATGACAAAAAAAAATATTAACAATATATATGTGATGGAACATTATGTAATAGTTATGTAAAAGCACCACATCCTCCTTCACAAACAATAATATGAAATCACAAAATAACATGCACATGTTAATTAACACATTACTATTAAAATGTTAATTAACACATTACTATTAAAACCTATAAATTATAATGTTAACAAAATATATAAATTTTTGTTATCCAAAATATTATTTTAAAAAAAATAACAAATTTAACTTATTTAAATTAACTCTAAAATATATAAAAATAGAAAAAACTGAAAAATTGTAATAGAGAATAATGAAAAAAAAACAAAATTTACAAATTTAACCCATTTAAATTAACATTCAAATTAACCTAAAACACATTAAAATGAAAAAAATAAAGTTGTAATAGAAAATAATGAAAAGAGAAAAGAATTGTAATAACTCTTCCCATTTCAGCTTAAGCAAAGATACGTGATTACTTACTATCATGTAGCAGTATAAGGTCATGCTTGTTCAAGCTCTTAGTACTAATCCACTCTATTTGCTTATGTTACAGTTTCCATATTAGGTTACTATGATTACACTATCTATGAGTAATAAGTATAATTACCTATGCTCTTTATTGGTACTAGTAAGATCAGCTTAGCTAACTAATGTACAGAGATTATGGAAATAAGGTAGAGAACACAGCTGTACTAGTAAGTTCAACTTATCCATGCGAGCTCATATATAACAATTAACGTATAGATCTAGAAACACTCCTCTTATCATAAGCTAAGGTAATAAGGAGGGCAAGACACCTCCTGTCGAAGTAGGAGCGTTCCGTACATATAAATGTAGCCGTTGTAGAACCTCATAATAATCTATTTCCCAACAGAACATGGAGATCTTTTCTATTCAAAGTGGTGTAGAGGAAGCTGCTACAGCATAAAATGATGTCCTAGACACAGAGAGGCACAAGACAGTTTCTAAGCCTAGGCTTTTGGGCCGCCTCCATCCATAGGAGGGCTGCTCCCGTAAGGAGGCGCTTCGTTGTTCCTGGTTCCGCCATCTTCTACAACCTTATCCCACGGGCCAATGAAGTTAAGGACGCGGGGCCCAAACCATAATGTTTTCTCACAGGCACAACATAATAAATTGTAATAACTCTTCCCATTCACATTAATGATTGTTAAATAAAATTATTATAATAACATGCATAAACGAATCAAAATTGTTTATTAATATTTAACTAATTAAAAACTTGGTTCCTAGTATGGATCTTCTTCCTCTTATTATTATATTTTTAAATTTTATAAAAAAAAAATTATAATTTTTAAATTCCTTTTAATAATGGTTTAAAGTATTGTTTAATTATTCTATATTTTGGTTTTTTTGTTTGATTTGAATTTGGTTATATGAATTTATAAGAAATCATAATTTTATGTTTTTTAAATTGTATTTTTAATATGAAAATGGATTCAGTATGTTGAAAAAAAATTAATACATTTAAATTATACAAAATTAATCAATTAAATATGTAAATCCAACCATTTCTCACAGGATT
The DNA here is from genome assembly GCA_009831015.1 of Picea engelmannii. NCBI lineage: Eukaryota > Viridiplantae > Streptophyta > Pinopsida > Pinales > Pinaceae > Picea > Picea engelmannii. The sequence continues at coordinate 408,308 of ML777609.1, forward strand.
TCTAATAAATATGATAAACAAAACATAATTTCTCACCGGATTTCTAATAAATATGATAAAAAAAATATAAAAAAAAAAAAACAAAACATAAAATATTTAAACTACAGAAGTTTTAAATCCCGTAAAAATCATTAAAAATGATTCAATTTTGACGTAATAATCTAGTTGTTATTGAAAGTTTTATAAAATAAATTGAAAACAAAAAATAAAATAAATCTACAAGAAGGATGGTGACCAAAACCTAAAATGCTTAGACTACGGCCGTTTTAAATTCCGCGAAAGCTTCGCGGTTGAAGATGGTTTAATTTTGACGTAAGGATCTTTTTGTTATCCCGTTCTTCGAAAGCGTGCTAAAATAAATTGAAAACAAATCTACTAGAAGGGCGGCTCCAACTTAGTGCGGTGGTTAGGAATTTTTAACGGTTTTGACAACTCCGTTGTCTGTTCCGAGTTTCCGACCGTTTTAATAAGAAAGTTGAGAAGAAGAAGATAGGGGAAAATTTTCGACAAATTTGACGGGCAAATTAATTTTAGGCTGATTTGACGGGCAAATTGCCCCGTGACGGGGCTATTTGCCAGCCGCCCTGTAGTTTGTAACGTCCGTCTGTATCTCATTAGCATGCCCATGATGTGCGCATGTATGTAATGTATAGGCAGCCATGTCTTAACCATCCACGACAATGTCGATGTGATTGAGGAGGTTGCAATAAAAATGATGGGCGGCGAGTCGGCGCGAGCCCATCCCACCTGCTAATGCTGCTATGTCGATGTCGATGGGTTCCAGTCTCCCAGATTGACAGACACCCACCTCACGGCAACGTATCTGCTTCCCCGGAAAAGAAATCAAAGGTAAAGACCACAGATTCACGCACGCACAGCAGGGTAACTAAGTGTAAAGGCATGTGCACTTTGGTGCCGGTTGCGACCCGTTTACGTCACATAATGAGCATCTAAGTGCATGGTAGTCACCGTACATGAAGAAAGGGGATTTCGATTCCCAACCATGGGTACCTGGTTAAAGGGGTAAGGGCCAGGCCTGCCGGCCCTTTTCGTTTTATATCCTTTTTCCGAAAGGGCCGATTCCCGACCCGCAATTAACTGGCTTTAATGAAAGATTCGGTGCGCATGTTCCGTATAAATTTGGTATAGGCGCATATGGCCGTGCGGGTCAAATTGATGAAGGGGCAAGCGCCGTGCGGCATCGGCGGTGGAGAAAACGTGGGAGCACCGCAGACTTGACACATTGGTGCGCGATATTTATTTTCTTTGTCTATTATCCGTGCGCTGTAGCCTGTAGGGAAGAGTTTCAATGAATACATCTGCGGTATTGTTTCCAGCTAGGCGGCTCCAATTTCAAGATTCAAAGGCACCAACATTATTATTATATATGAATCGTGTTGTTTAGTTTCATTACCTCCATGCTGTCCAAACCATGATTGACAGTCCTGAAAGAAATGAGTTGAGTTTGGCATCCATCTCTTCCACATTTCAACGATAATGTCCCTCCACATACTACGACATGTTTGACAGACACAGGGGTTGGACATCAATATTCTTATATAGCTCATCAATTAACACTAACAAAAATTCTTTGATCATGATGTGTCAGGAAAAACTCTACATCCCAACGGATATGTACTGTCAGAGTTGCACATCGCCCCCCTTACCCGTCGGACACCTTGAATGGGCTGAATTTTTCAAATCACTACAAACAAAAATTCACGAGCACTTACTATGGTGAAGTCACAGTACATGAAATTATTACACGGTTTCCTTTTCACCGATTCGCACACACTTAGACCACATATCCCTACACACCAACAAATCCTCAAGTAAAGATGCCCACTACACTATGAGATCTTCAGCAAATATTCCTGTCTCTTCGTAGAGTCAGATGGCTCATCATCTATCATCCATTATGAAGAGGAGAAATTCATAGCTCTCTTCTCTGAAAATAAGACAGTCTCTGAGGCCTCATCTTATTCTTTCAGCTACTTATTTCCTTGCATCCAGCTCATCATCTCATTTTAACCACTTGTTGCATTGTTTGAGGTGGAACCATATTCACCCAACATCATAGCCATATCTAGCACTTATGCTAGCCTTGAATATATTTTCGATCAACGATCTACAATGATAGAGTTGAGAACCTTCCGATCAAAGACTTTAACTCTGATTGAATATCTGTATATGATTAGCCATTAATCTTAATAATGAACTACAGTGGATTAGTTCGAAACTGGGATAAAAAAATTTGATGTGATGGATTCTGAAGATTTCTCACTATGGTTTGTCTAAACATTTCACTCTTTGAACTTAACATTTCACTTTTTAAACTTTTTCATCAGAATCCGACTCTTAACCAGACTATCTTATTCAACTTTTTCATCAGAATCCGACTCTTAACCAGACTATCTTATTCAACTTTTTCATCAGAATCGGACTCTTGAACCAGACTATCTTATTCACAGCTAGCTTCTTAATGTGAAATAGGGTTTGCGAGTTTTTTTTAATGAATCAAAATGATTTTAGGACCAAGACTATCTTATTCACACGTACCTTCTTAATGTGAAATGGGGTGTGTGAGCTTTATTTTTATGAATCAACGATTTTAGGAAACTATGAACCAATGAAAGACTTGAACTTTCCATCTCCTGAGCAAAAGATTGTTGATTCACAGGCAATGAAAAATGGCTCGTAATGTAAATGGGGTTTCTGAGTCTTTTAACTTTCCATCTCCTGTGCAAAAGATTGCTGATTCACAGATAACCTCAATGAAAAATGACTCTTAATATAAATGGGGTTTCTGAGTGAATTAATAAATGAAAAGATTCATTTATTTTGGTTAAATTTTTTTTTTTTTTTAATGATGAGGTCAAGTTCGGTTTGATGCTCATTTTTCCCACATGCAGGAGATCTAACTCTTAATCCCGAGTAACACTTTCAAAGTCTTAAACTAAAAAAACAATGATAAAAAATTTAAAAAATTTATGTAGATTGTCCACTTTTGTTAACTTTCTCCCTCCTTCCCAAACTATTTAGAAACCTCTATAAGTCTCTCTGTGATTTTCATTCATAATTGCTCGTCTTTGTTTAAGTTTCATTAATACTTGCTTGCGGATTTCATTCATACTGGCTCGTCTTTGTTTAAGATTGTAAGATTGCAGGACTCTAAATATATTTTATTATAGTTCTAATCCCGTTAACTTAGTTATAGCTCACAATATTATTTTTCGCTCTACTATTTGGATTGTTTACTGATAACATTTTCCCCCGGATTGATTGATTGTTTGGTTTGTTGTCACATTTTCCGCTCGACTGTTCTGTCAAACCTTTACTGTCAGGGCCGACTTTATTTTATTTTACAGCTGGAAAATGCTTCCCCCGGCAAAATAGAAGTGTGTAATTTAGTGTTCATACTGACACGGTGAAACCTTCATGCACACTACAGCGAAAGTTCATAAATTTTCGGCAATGACCTTTACTGCCATGCCGACTTTATTTTATTTTACAGCTGGAAAATGCTCCCGAAGAGATCCAAATATTCTGGGAATGGCCATTTCCCCAAACTAATTGATATATCTAGCTTTGGCGCACAGAGTCATTAGGATCTCGTTAATTATTTCAAAAATCTAATAACATCTTCAAATAGTTTCTTTTGTTAGGCCACATCATTGTCACTCGGTCTGATTTAGATTGAGTTTTGGGTTTTGTATAATATCTGTTGAAGTGTGGAGTTTTGGGTTTTGTTGCAGTGTAGAGTTTTGGGTTTTGTTGAAGTGTGATTTTAACAAAATCATTCTATTATATACCATTAGAGATTTTGGATAGAGAATGATTGCTTCCATCTACAAATACATCGAGTCAACACACAATCCCAGAATGTATATGTACATGTATGAATTATAAAGAGACGTCTTCTCTAAATTGGCTCAAAACTTTTAGATAATGATACGATGTCAAACTGTACATGAAATCGAATGAATACTCGGAGAAAGGACTCAAAATTGGCTTGGTTGAGTATACAGGGCACAGGCTAAGACCAAGCAGTGCGTACGTCTTATTTAGAGAAAAGTTGTTACTCCTCCCTCATGCCTCCCGAAATTTACAAATTTGTCGGACAAGTTATTCGACATCGTTAGAGGCCGGGGGCAGATTAAGATCCAGCAAAAAGGGCACCTTCCGCCGTGAGGAGCTACAGATCTCTGCATCATCCTGCTGCTGCGAATTACGAGATATCATGAGATCGATACCGAACAAAAGCTTCTTTTTTTTATTGGGGACCGTTTGACTCTTCGCCGCCAGATTTCGCGAGGCCGATCCGCTGGAAACGCAACTAGAAGCGCCTCTATCGTTGTCGGTAGGTGAACGCGAGGCAGAAGAAGCGCAAGAGATTGAAACTATGGCTGGATCTTGATTCGAATAGAAATATGGCCGTAGCGGCCATTGATCTTGTATTTGAACGGAGGCGGCGCTGGTGCGGCTATTGCTCAACAGGACGGCACTGCGGCTGCTCAGCGTCGCCAGCGCGGCGCTGCGGCTGCTCTTGGTGCTATCGTCATGGTGGGGAGACAAAAGAAAATTAGTTTTGGCCTTGACCCCACGGAGATTTCTCGCAGCGTTATCGTAGGCTCGGGCGGCCTCCTCTGCGGTGTCAAAAGTACCGAGCCAAACTCTGGTCTTCTTCAAAGGGTCTCTGATCTCCGCGGCAAATCTCCCCCACGGCCTTTTCCTCACTCCTCTGAAATGGGTTTCCTTGACAGGTGACGACGCCTCCTCCTCGCAGCCTCCTATCTCCATCTTCACTCCCACTCTCGCCATCTGCATGGCGTCTACGACCATGGCGCTCGGAGCCTGGAGATACCGTCTTCCTTCTCGTGAACACAAAGAAACAAATCTAGCACTTATGCGATCAATTCCCGCCCGCTGCCGAGTGCAACCGCTAATGAAGACTTGAAGAACAGACTCAAGCAGCACGACTTGAAGAACAGACTCAAGCAGCACGCCTTTTGAACTGTTGGCGCCCGCACACGCTTGCGATAACGATCGAAAAGATATGGCTGCACCGCAACATCGGTTGGGGTATTTATAGCATTCATTTTCTGCCCCCTGGTTAAAGCGTGTTATTTTCTGAAGTGCCATCATTATTCTGCATGGCATGTATGCTTCTCTTCTCCACAACATGCCATGTGTTATCCGTGGTATCTGCCGGCGGTGCACTGAACTTGTGTAAAGAAGTTTTGAAGGATGACGACATCAATTACATCCGCATTCTGCACAAAAGACGGCGGCAAACCTTTCGAGAGAGTTGAAACTCCCAGACTCCAGTCTATCTCGCCCACTGGCCTTGCTTTCTCGTTCTGGATTTGACCCTTCGTGGATGCCAAACCTTATTGTTCAGATTCCACACGCGCCGGGATTCGAGAACAGCCCGTTTTACGCTTTGGATATGACTCACGGGATTACGTCAGAGATTGATTAAAATGTCAGAGATTGACCCTTCGTGGATGCCAAACCTTATTGTTCAGATTCCACACGCGCCGGCATTCGAGAACAGCCCGTTTTACGCTTTGGATATGACTCAAGGGATTAAAATGTCAGAGATTGTAAAAAGGAAAATTAGTGGGTGGTTATAAACATTTTTAGGTTTTTATTTTTTTTGTTGGGGAATTCAGTTACATAAATTAGAATAAAATTTCAATTTTTTGTTGTTTAAATTGTAATTTTAAATGTATAAATGAATTTAGATTATTRAAAAATTCTAAATGTATTTAAATTAGCACAGCYGYRARTTGGCGCTGAGWACRCTSAAAGGKCGYACMGMTKAAATCCGTGGCAATYYSTGSTRAAAATGACGAGKWWAGACAKAAAAWGAAACGCACAGGTAGTCAGAAAATGAAACGTCTGGACAATTGAGGATAWCYAAATGGTAAYTTRAAAGGCTAATCATTTAAACATGGCAATCATWTAGTGCTAYRGWAAKTTYWWAWTWTSATTAGGTAAATRTTWAAAASTYWTMAGATTACAATTTTAGATTAGCTGATTAATTGTGCTMAWTKTYAATAGGTATACGCCTTTCGGCGTAATTATGTAAATTTAGTAACTMAAATCTTAAAAAAATATTTTCACTTTATAGACTAATTTCTTTATCATGATAAAAATTTATATCTAAAATTTAATTAAATTTATAATAAAAATTTATAGCTACACAAAAGTTTCAAATTTTTTATTAYTTACAGAAATCTGTTTATATAATTTTGATGGAATCACAATTTTTTATTRCTTAAATATCATTTTTAAATGTATAAATAAATTCAACTTTATAAAAAAAAMCTTCTAAATTCTASAAATTATGCAGATTCTAGAACTGAAATTTAAAATTCCAACCTTAAAATTGAACATAAAATTCAAAAATAAAAAATATAGAAAAGAAACGTTTAGAGTTAGACTACGCCCTGGCCTCAATGGCCTGCTTAGGGATAATAAAAATCGTAAATGCAAGCGCGTTTAAATTCCGAAGGTCATTCCGCCTGCTTAAGATGATTCGTCGTCTCGTGAAAGCAAGCAGTGGTGGGGTCGGGTCTGGGTTGTTGAAAGGGAGAGAAAGACGGTGAGGGCGGGACAGCCTTTGTCGTACTGGGAGTGTGGGTCCCAATGAACCCCACTTTTTCAAGTCCCTGGCCCACCCGTCCACTACCGTTCTCCTTTTCACGCTGCTACTGTGACGCCGTTTCGTGCGCCACTTGTCGCCAAGAAAGGAAGGGAAGAGACGCCGCCGCTGCCGGACGGCCGGTCCACAATAAGGGCGGCGGTACAGCCTGCGGGGAAAGCGGGCGGCAGCTTACTTACATTGCCGTTTAGTGGGAACCACAGTCGCAGCATTGGGCAGCCTGCTTTTACTATATCATCTGCATCGTCACACATTCACACAAATGAGGCATCTGTGCTGACACCGACAATATGGGCACGCGTTACTTTGCGAGATCGATTATTACGATTTGTGGATGCGGTTTATTTTGACTTTTAATTGGTTGGCTAGGTCGTGATCAACCTTTGCAGCCCTGAGGCTCTCCACCATAGCTTGGATGGGAGAGGCGTGCCGTCCATGGATGGACTTGGACGGAAATTTGGCTAAATTTTTTTCGTAATTTTCTTTGTTTAAAATTGTTAGAATGGGTATAGCAGTTGTCAAAACCATTAAATTTAAGAGTAAGAGATGGTTTTTTTTAAAAGTACTATTCTATGTCATAGTTTAAATGTTTTATGTTTTGATATTTTTTCGGTGACATTTTTAGAAATATTTGTTTGAAAACTAGTGAAAAATTATTAGATTCCATAATTTTTTTATCCATTTCTACATTTAAAAATAAATTATAAACAACAAACTTAAAACAATTAAAAAACTCCCAAAACTATTAATGACAAATCCAAAAAATATAATATAAACATGTTAATAGATTAGAAAATTTTAATTATTAAAATTATATAACTCAGCTGAATTTATTTTTTAATAAAAATACAAATTCCAAAGTTTGTTAAGAAGTAGAATCTTTTTTTTTTTAAATCCAAAAATATAGTATAAACATGTTTTTTTGTTTGTTTGTTAATTTGTGCGGGACCTCTACGCGATTAACCTGTGGCGGGGATCGCACCCGGCCTAAGCCACACCAACCCTTTACATGGTTGGATTTTTTGTCCCCGCAGATTTCGAAGTGATGACTTTAACATCACGGAGTGACTTAACAACACTCCGTCATCAACTGTCCTACACCTCGGAGACAATATAGTATAAACATGTTAATAGATTAGCAAATTTTAATTATTAAAATTATATAACTCAGCTGAATTTATTTTTTAATAAAAATACAAATTCCAAAGTTTGTTAAATTGAATGTATTAAAAAAAATAATAAGAAGAAATTCAACAACACAGAATGACAATTCCAACAATTCTTTATCACCAAATTCCATTAAAATAAAAATAAAAAATCATAAAAATTTTAAAACCAAAGGAACCTCAATGATGATGGCGACACTCCCACGTTAAAAAAAAATGGTGGCTATAATAAACAACCAACCACTTAGTGAATTTCGTTACACGCTATCACATTCAAAGAGTCGACCGTCCAAAATTTATATCTAAATTTAGAGTGTAGAAATATATTTTTTTTGTGTTAAAATTGAATACTTAACTCGCATATCCTTTCCGAGAAAGCTAAAGTTCAAAGGCATTATAACCAAAGTGAAACGTTATTAATACATTATAGAAGATTTATTTTAATTTTGGATAAATTAATAAGTACTAAATTTGTTGAGCGTGTAAAATTTGAAAAAAAAAATCTATCTTAATAGATTTGATCATCTCCATTCTTCGTGATAGAAAACAAAGTAAAATGAATTTATGATTGTTATTTCTCTAATTTAAAAAAAAATGATAGCAATAGAGACAAAAGTAAAATGAATTCATGAGTGTTATTTCTTTAATTTAAAAACAAAAATGGTGTTTTAATTTAAAAATGTTAATCAATCAATTTCTAAACATAAGAAGAGAATGTTCACACATGCGGGATTCCATTGAATTCAACATCGAAGATCTTTCCTTCAGAGAATCTATTGACTACTGGAGGGAGCCTTTTCGTTGCCATCTTTGTTGGCAGACTGGACACCTGAGGAATACTTGTCCTTTGCCAAAGACTTCTCACTCCAAATCCTTTTTGAACCAGGCAGGACCTACTCTTCCATAGTCCTTGGGCCATGATTCCTTCCTAGGTAAGATGCGGTATTTCTTTCCATCTTTCTTTCTAAAAATCACAGAAGACGAGCTTATGTATTTAAAAATAATGAGGCTTGGGTTCTTGACATTTTTGAAGACTTCTAGAGACTACTCCTTGATAAGATGGATGCCTCCTCTCCTAACCATGATCCCCTCAGTGAGGTCTCACCCCTCGATGACAATTCCCACCCCACTCTTGAACCTCTAAAGGCCATTGATTAGTCTAAATGCATTGTTTCTCCTAATCCTAATCAATGCCATACTACCGCTCCTTTCCTCCCATACCTACCCTCTACTCTTTCAACTGAAGTTTCCCCCACACAACCCCACCTGCATAACTCTCCTCCTCTTAAAGACCCTTCTCTCGATCTATAGCCCTCTTCTACCCTCACACTCGTACCTCTTTCCCCCTTCCCCCTCACTATCACACACTCCTACTCCAACCCCCTCCTTGATTGATCCAATGTTACCATAAGGAAGTCACATTCTAGACCTCCTAAAAAGCCACCAGGCTCAGTAGAAGGCGGTCTTTCTGGATTTACTACTACTGAGTCTATCCCTAACCTTTCCACTTCCCCTTCACTTGAACCTGACTGTCTCTCACTTGCGGCCCTTAGAGCATCCTTGTCGTCCAAAGACGTTACATTATGATCGTTTTCTCTCTTAACCTCCGTGGGTTTGGAAGCCCCTCTAAGCTAGCTTCCCTTAAGAGATTATTTCAGAAGATCAAGCCTGACATAGTCTTTCTCCAAGAAACACTGGTACATGGCGACAAGGCAAAAGACCTCTTTTTACAATGTCTTCCACAGTGGTGTGTTGTTGCCTTAGATTCTCTAAGCTGCTCTGGAGGACTCATCACTGGGTGGAACCCTGATGTTGTTGAGTTTCATGCCTTTGGTACAACTGCAAGGATTTTTTTGGAAGGTAGAGTTAAACATTCTAAAGTCCCTTTCAAACTACTTAACTATTATGCTCCTTACAAGGAACGTGAGTCCTTCTGGAAAGCGTTATTTGATTCGGGGTGATCTCAACTTCACCCTCACCAAAAATGAAGTGTGGGGCACAACAACAAGGATTGATCCTCTGGATTAGTTTAGTGATAATCTCCTTCATAGCTCCAAACTTATTGATCTTCAACCTTTAGTCATTACACCTACCTGGCGGAATGGAAAAACTGGATACAATGGCATCTCCAAAAGGATGGATCGTTTTCTTTTAGATTCCAAGTTGGTTGATGGTCATCAACATTTTCGCTCATGGGTTGAAATCTCTTCGATCTCAGATCACCATCCGATCTGTCTCCAATTCGATGGACCTCCTCGGACTTCGGCGATCCCTTTTAAATTTAACTTCTCATGGATTGAGGATCCCGGTTTCATATCACTTGTACACTCTACTTGGGCAGACTTACAAGAATGGTCCGATACATCTTCTACTCTTCTCCTATGTGAGAAACTCAAATATCTAAAGCAAGCTGTCATTAAATGGCAAACCGAAAAGAAGTTGAAATTGAACGTCGACCTTGTTTCCATTGAACAACAAATTTCTGATCTATTTTCCAGTAGTCCTTCCCATATTTTTGATGTAGAGGGTTTGGTTACACTTCAGAATCTCACACAAAGGAAAAATGAGATTTTATCCTTTGATGAAGCTACTTGGAGACGGTTCCACATTTCTTCAAGGATTCAAACAATGTGGAAATAGGTAAACCTGTTACACTCACAAAGCTAAAAGACACTATTGACATTATGCTTAAAGATAAAATTCCTAGTCTAGATGGTTGGACTCAAGAACCTTTTCACAGTTTCTTTGAGATAATGGGTCTGGATTTACTCAAAGTTGTGGAAGAATCCTGCACTACTGGATATATCCCTGGAGCATTAAATGCAACTTTCTTTACTTTTATTCCCAAAGTTAGTAAGTCAGCCAGTTTTAATGACTTCAGGCCCATTTCACTTTGCAACTTCGCCTACAAAGTTATTTCTAAGATTATTGCTTCCCGAATCAAAGATATACTAGCCAACTACATCTCCATTGAATAGTTTGGCTTCCTGAAAGATTGGCTGATCTTTGATGTTGTAGGCATCACACAAGAATGTCCCCACTCGGCTAAGATGCAAAAACAAAACTCAGTCATCTTAAATCTTGATTTAAAAAAATCTTACGACAGTGTCAACTGGCAATTCCTCCATTTACTTCTTGACCGGATTGGAATAGACTAGAATGTTTCAAAATGGATTATGGGTTGTGTTATCTCTGTCAACACGGTCGTACTAGTGAATGGAGTCCCAACATATTTCTTTAAATTCCATTTGGGTCTTCATCGGGGATGCCCACTGTCTCCCTTAATTTTCTTGCTAGTTATTGAAGCTCTCAGTAGAATGATGACACAAGTCGTGGCGATAGGAACTTTCCAAGGACTCAAAGTTGTTGTTATCACTTTTACTCTCACCTTATGTTCGTAGATGATGTCCTCACATTGGGTTCCGGGAAACTAAAATATTGGATGACATTAAAAACCATTCTCTCCAATTTTTGCGTTGCTACAGGGATGACCATTAATTGCCACAAATATGTTTTTATTATTCAGAATATTGATCCAAATCTCAGGCTCCACCTATTTTCAGTTTTCAATATTAAGATTGAGACTCTCAATCAAGGGATGAAGTACCTTGGTTTTCTACTAAAGCCAAATAATTACAGAGTAAATAATTGGATGTGGTTAATCAAGAAGATTGACAAGAAGATCGGGAACTGGACCTTCTGCTAACTCTCTTTAGGAGGTAGACTTACCTTAGCAAATTCAGTTTTATAAAGTATACCAGTTTATTAGCTCAGCTTGGCGAAAGTACCTACATCTGTGCTTCATCATATCGAACTCATGATCACTATATTCATCTGGAAAGGAGGTAAGAAAGGCACAGGTTTTCACCTCACTAAATGGAAAAATTTAGCCAAGCCAAAACAGTTCGGAGGATAGGGCATTAAACACATTCCTTGGTTCGCTCAGTCACTCACCGCCAAATCTTGTTGGAGAGGTATTTTTAGTACAGGTCTATGGAATTCAATTCTCCGAAATAAATATCTAAAAGGCATAGATATTGTTTCATGGCTACGCAGTGATGTTCATTCCACACAAGGTTCCTCCATTATCTGGAAGAATTTTATGCACTCTCTACCGATCATTAAGCGATGGTTGGCTTGTGAGATAGGGACAGGTCAACATGTTGTCTTGGGACGTGACCTCTACATCAACTGCAACGATTCCTATTGACGCAAGTGTGCTCGCTAGGCAAGGCACGTCCGCTCACAGGATCTTTCCTTCTGTGCGGCCCGAAGAACTCTAATGTCCTTCTATTTCCCGATCGGGAAGTCTGCACCCACAGAACTCTGCATGCGATCCCCCCTCTTTACTTATCAGGGAATCAGACTTTGCGGTATCACGAGGTCAATGGTTGAGCGCTGGTGTTTCAAATCCCCGAACCCCGATACAAGTCGACGCTGACCCTTCCTCTGCCTGTCGGGACTTCTCCTATCGCAATTTCGCCACTCACGATATCAAACAAATGGATTTACCAAACCCTGAACCTCGATGTGCCGATGCTCTGATGCACACGCGGGTTGACTATTCAACGGTCTCGTCACTTCTGTTAGGATTTCGGACTTCGCGGGATCGCGAATCCTGATGTCTATGGTTTCGGGACTTTCCTTTCCCCGAAACTCCGATAACTCGTGCCACTTGTCCTCCACTAACTCCTCTGTGGCCCCACACTGTTCCTTCGGCCTGTCGGGATATCGCGTTTTGTGATGTCAAATTGCAAGAGTATCCTGTCCTTAGGACCTCCGATATGATGAACCCCAACTTCGTCAGACCTTTCGACACGCATCCCAAATGATGGACTATTCAGATTGAACCTCGGACTTCACCAAACGAAAAGTCAAACCACTCACCTGTATGAACCCCGATGACCGAATCCCCGGTGGAGTGATCAACCGACACGTGTCTTACCTGAGATCCATGGCTATGATCCCCTCGCTGTTTCGGAACTCAAAAGGTCTCGGGTTCTTGTCTTCTGAATCTCTGATATACCGATGACTCCTGATTCCTGCCACCTATCCCACCAGATGGACGGCTCCGAGCTTGTCGGGATTTCCACGATGGATTTTCCCGATCTCTGGTCCACGAGATTCCCGATTTCTTGAACTCCGACACCTCAATATTTCGATGCTTTTGGGGTTTCCACTCTGTTCACATAGATTTAAACCCTGCGCAACTCTTGTCAAATCGGACGGTTGGCAGGTAACTATGGGTTGATCCGATGGTCCACAATCCCTTGAGCTTAAACTCCGGACGTAACCGTATCCTCCTCGTTGCTCTGGCGGATCTGACGGCTGGCGGGGTTTCGCAAATCCTCTCCACAAGATCCTGACCGTCTGTCTTCTCCTCCTCGATACGTTCACGAGGTGAACCAAAGACTCCTTCCTGGACTTAATCAACTGTGTCCCAAACCTCCGTCACCTTGAGTCACTCAATATGCTCCAACTCTTTGTGCTACCTTCAATAGCTTCAAAGGATTTATCCCTCCTGAGCTTTCTCACGACTCTGAGTCTTAGAGAAGATTCTTGCGCGCACTCCTTGCGACAACTCTCAGACACTTCCAAGTGTTCAATACCTTTGACTCTGCACACTCCTGCAGCAACAATCCTTCAACACTCTGCTCAAATTCACAACTGAGACTTTCCTTAGCTTGCGCACTCCTTGCACAAATCCTATAACCCAATTCCACTTCTGGGTGAACAAGAACAAGAGTTAAACTATCTGAGCCTTCTGTCAATGCACTCCTTGCGGATGACTTCAACTACACTCCTTGCAGGAATCCTTGCTCAGATAGAGAAACAATTGAAACTCATTTCTTCTACTTCCTTTCTCAGGTTTCAAACACTCAGCAAGAAATCATTCATACATGGCATGTAAAGAAAATGCATGACAGGAATTAAACACTCATGAGCATAGCATTCAGCATACATACACAAAGAACAAACACAAAACCATGGATTTGAATCAACCTCTTCTATTAATTCAAACTCTGTACATGGGTGTTCTTCCACAACTCTCTGCTTCTCTTCTATGCTCAGGATTATGTTACAATGCACAATGAGGGTGTCTATATCCCGTTTCCCTCTTTCTTTCTAAAACTGTCTAATCTAATATTAAATTCTATCTACCTATTTCATCTCAACATAAATTCCTCTATATACTTCAGACGAGAGTGGTACGCTCAAGGTCTGATTACAATATAAAAGTACGCCTCTCTTTAATATCACATTTAAGGTTGGCGCATTATCTTTGAGACAATTTCAAACTTGTGTTGGTTTTGTCCAGTTGTTCACTTGGATTCCACGCTGGCTCACTTGTTGTGAGAGATGCTCCTGCATCACCTATCTTCTTTCCTTGCTGCTTCTTCAGTTCTTAAACAATCACCACATTTTTTCTTTAGCACAAGCTGCAGCAACCGATTCAACGAGATCTTGTCAGCAATGAATGGACTCCATTCAGCTGGGTATAACCGATTCATTTGGCATAGAATGGGACAATTAAGTCACAAACTTGAGAAGTAGTGGCATCTTTCTAAATCCAGAGATTAACAAACTAAACTGGACATGGAATCGAGTGATAGGTAAGGTTACTGCCAAACTAGCATATTAGTCCTTACTTTTTGTTAACAATCAAGATGGAAAAAAGTGGTGGTACAAAGCTATTTGGTCCGTGAAGATTCCAGTCAAAATGATTTGTTTCATGTGGTTATGCATTAAGGACTGCATCCTCACAGGTATTAACTTCCATAAAAGAGGTGGCATTGGCCCTTCAGTATGCACCTTGTGTTTAAAAGATGAAGAGACAACCACACATCTTTTTGTGGACTGCCAAAACTCACAACAAATTTGGGTTGATGTCCTTACAACACTAAGGATTTATAGTTATTGGAAGAGTTCCACCATTGAGGAAAACTTGAAACTTTGGTTATTCAAACTTCCAAATTTAAGACATGTCCCTTTTCTGATTATGTGGGGCATTTTGAAATTCAGGAACAAAATTTTGTTCGAAAACTGGAACATAATTGATCCTTTGATACATAATAAAATTATTCTCTCCATAAAAGAACACACAACCAAAGTGGAAGAAGATAAATTGGATGTTTTACTAAACCCAACTTATTTTGATGACAATCCAATTGGTTTTTTCGACGGTGCAACTATAGGAAATAAGTGTGGCATAGGAATTTATCCCAAAATCTCTTTTAGACACACTGTCAAAGCACATTTCGCTGGAGGTACAAGAAATAATATGAAATCCGAGCTAATGGGACTTTGGGGAATCCAATTACTTGCCACACATCTCTCTATAAGAAATCTAATGTTGGCAGGTGACTCCAAGGTCACCATCGACTGGATAAATGACAAATCCAACTTGGATCTTATTTATCTCAGTAATTGGAAGGACAAGATTAGATGTTAAAGAATGGTTTCGAGACCATAAATTTGTTGAGTTTTCATAATTTAGGTTAAGAATGCATTTCCTTTAATTTCATCATGTCTTAATCATAAACAAGAATGTTGTAGTAGCCAAGATCACAAGAAGAAACACCATGCACAAGTACACAAGATATATCCTGGGAAACCCTTCTCAAACAATGGAGAAAAAATCAGCCAAATCCTTTGCTATATTCTTCAAGAGAAAGACCTTTCACCACCAAAATGACTTAGCACACAAGAGGGTGCTTAAGCCCTAGAAATCCTAGCACCCAAGAGAGGTGCACACCTTTGCCAAAGAGAAGTACTTGCTGAAATTACCAAAACATGTGAGGAGGATATGATTCTACAATGGAGAATCATCTCCTACTTATATTAGACTTTGACTGATTTAGCAAGGGTGTCTTATTGGCACAACAGGGATGACCTCTCTAAGTCAAACACACTTTATTATTATATTTATTATTATAATTAATATTTTCATTATTAATTATCTTCTTTATATTAATCATATTAACATAGGACCGACCTGTACCCTTTACATAATAACTAGGGTTACAGGTAGGTCTGACTCTTGAACAATATATAGCAAAGGATCTGATAAACCCACTAGTGCTCATCCACTAGAGGCCACATCCATAGGGATGCCATAGACCCGAGTCACTGCATTACACAGATGAGCTAGGTCCTCACACGTGCACTTATGCTCATCCATAGTCATGTCTGCTCTACAGATATTCTTTCCCACTGCCACCAATAGGAGGTTCATCTGGAGTCTTCACATCAACTCTGTTGTTGTTCAGAGGAGGCCATCACATCATCTTCTTTCTTATTTTGATGTGCCCAACGCTTTTCGATATTTCCCACGTTCACCTTGTGCTCAGCCACATGCATGTCCTAACTCAACATATCACTCTTACATTGGATAATCATCTAGAGTTCTTATCTATCACGTCATGGAGGAGGCCATATACATTTCTATTCCTTGTCCCAGGCTGGAACCATGAACCCTATATTAGGGGCTTTCTATGAGAGTAAGAATTCACATCGCTATTACATTCCACATCTCATAGGTTTGTAAGATGGAGGATGTCTCCTATAGCTACATTCATCAACAAAATTTTATGCACGTCCATAGACAATACAACAAAGAAGCGGACAATCTGTCTAAAAAGGCACTCAACGACTCATTAGGCTAGCTATTTTTTGAATACCTTGACAATGGATCTATTGTTAGATCCGAAAAATTTTGCATCTTCTAGTGATGAATTTACTTAGACACAACAGTCATGTTAAAACTCTGTATTTGTCACTTTAAGTGAATTTTATGAATCCACAGGTAAATATTGTAGAAGGAGAAATAACATATTTTCTTCTTGGAAGACACATTCATGAAACAAATGTAACAGAAAGTTTCATTTGATTCTAATAAGAATAACAGTGAAACTGTTTTTTCATGTGAAAAAAAGAAGAGAATGTTCATAGTATACACTTTTTTTTATATGTAATTGATATTAATATTATTTCATTTTATTGACTTAGCCTCATATATGATTTGAATAATGTGAATGCCTTTTGAAAAAAAAAACACTTAATTGGGAGATGTGGAGCCAACACTTCAAAGAATTTTCATGTTAGTGATCTTTACTTATGTTAATGACCAATTTTTGCTCCAATTTATTTATATGTTAACATGATTACACTACTACTTACTTTAGTCCACCCGAAGGGATCCAGCCGGTCACAATGCATATGCGCCTAACCCTAGCAAACCCAGAGAGTTGAACCCATGACCTCGTGACAAAGGGCCAAAGGCTCGGCAGCAGGGGATCCAACCAACTGGCCTACCCGACGGGGCTACTACTTACTTTATGTTAATTACCACTTTTTGCTCCAATTTATTTATATGTTAACATGATTACACTACTACTTATTGTTTTTTTAATAGTGTAATTTTAATACTCCGGTTTTTATCCTTGGAGTGTATTAGATCAAATTATGTATAAAGTATTGAGTTGAAAAGTGGACAAACTCAATTTTTTTGGTGATTTTTTTTTCGAGAATGCAAAGTTCTACTTTGATCCACTCATTTTTTTAAACTTATGATGATATGGGTCTTTAAAATGGGCTAAAACCTATGAGGACTAAGTTCCATGGTCAAAGTTCCCATCAATTAGGTGGAACTATAACTTCTAGCAAAATTTCTACCAAATTTGGAGAAACAAATTGATAGTAAAAATGGTGGATTTTTTCCACCTTTTAACTTACTCCTATGTATAAATTGTAAATGTGTGGTTATAATGATATGAGTCAAGCCATGCTAGCTTAAATAAATGATATTGTGTGTAAATGATGTAAAAATGCTAGTATGGATTCCTAGTACGAAGCTCAAGGTTAAGATCCAACTAGTGAATGGTCAGGAATGTATGATTTAAATATACTTATATGGACCATGTGGTAAGCTTGCCACAATGAGCTCAAGATATATAAGTATTAATGCTAAAATATAAAATATAATCATCCAATATGGTTGTTGTCACGCCCCCAAGAGTCATGCCCAAGTCTAACCTTGGCATCTCGTGGACATGTGGCACCATAGCGGTTATCTCTTGGAAGCTTGGCTCAACTAAGGATACTTCATCAAGACTACACCTCTTCACCTAGAGCATACCCATACTTTGTTCTAGCCTACAAATGAGTCACGCTCTTACTTTATGCAACTCAGTTATATACTTAAACATTTGTTAACATTATTTAACACTTAGTCATCCTGGAATACAACAGAAAACATATGAAACAGAAGAGACATAGATATAGTGCGGGCAACATCAACGGTGCTTAATACCCAGCTTCGTTTATTATAGTGCAAAACAAAAAAAAATGTATTACAAAGAGGGCACTATTTTCCTCGTTACATAAATGGGTAGAGTCTCACGACTCTGCCCCATACAACAAAACTGTCCAAACTTGTAGATCTGTCACACCAAGACTTCCTCCATTGCACCTCCTTACCTCAGCCTGTGGTGCGCTTCACTTATGCACCTAGCCTCAGACTACTTCATGTATATTTCCTTCACACTTTCTCTTGCATTTGGTTTTGTGTGTTATGCTTTTATATGGAATCCAAGGGTCACTGATGTGAAACATTGCACCTTTTGGGTGTGTCGTGCCCCATCGTGAATCATCACACTCAATCGAACTGTCGTGCCCCTTTGTGGACCCATTGCACCCAAATGAGTTTTTCTTCCCATCAACTGTTGCATCTCTTGGAACAGCATGCCCCATCCTTGGGCACGTGCCCCTTGCCTTGTTCTCTTCCTTGTGTTGATTGTCGTAACTCTCTATGGGTGTTTCAATGGAGTTGTCCAACTTCTCCAATGCACCCATGCTGCCAAGGGAAGATAGGTCCACTCCTTCAATGTGCTCCCCAGTTTCCCTATCCTTACACAAACACAACCCAAGTATCTGTCATCCATCGCAAGGGAATAAGGGTGTGTTCCCCCTTGGGATCGCACGCCACCATCGTGCCCCAATTTGTTCCTGCCCACACCCATAAGACAATATATTTCCCATCCGATCACATCCCCCTTGTGATCTTCGTTCGACTCATCATCAAATTTTCCCAAGGAGCATGTACGCTTGGTGGGTGTCACGAAAGGCCTTACATCCTTCCCCACTAAACTTGTTGTTGTCCCAGCAACTTCTGCACCACTTTTGATTCGTAGCAACCTCTATCAAACTCTCGAATCATGTCCTCATATTTCCACAAGGACTCATATCTCTCCCAATTGTCCTCTTCGTTGGGTTTTTTCCTTCCAATGGATGAAGTATTCATGCTCTCGACCTCTGCCTCATCCCAAGATGCAATACGGAAAAATATTCTCTACCTCTAACTCTGGCTTATCTACAACCATGGTCGATGCTTTGTATGACTCAACTCAACTTGGGTCATCTGGGTCTCTTTGGAAGGAATTAAATTGGATAATGTGGAAGATAGGGTGAATATGTCACATGTGGAACAACAAATCTAATCTGTAGGTGATGTTACTAATCTTCTCAAGAAGTCTGAATGATCCCTCATACCTTCGTACAAGAGATGGAGCCATCCCTTTAGGTTGTGGAAACTGATCTCTGCTCAGCTTGAGTAAGACCAACTCTCCTACTTGGAATTATACATCGCGTCTACTATGATATGCCCATTGCTTCATTCTATCTACTACATTAGTCAAGTGTGTGCAAGCTATCTCCAACCAATCCTTCCAACTCTTCATGAAAACCATGATTGATGGATTCATTCCATAGTAGCCCCATGTCACAAAAAGAGGATTTGTGGGTTGTTGTTTGTTCATAAACTCGAATGGAGTGTATCCCATCGTTGAACTCTTCTACAAGTTGTAGTTGAACTAGGTGGCGTCCAGCAAGTCCAGCCAACTCATCTGATCTTCTTGTTTATAATGTCGCAAGTAGTCCTCCAAAAGTGTGTTGATTCGTTCAATTTTCCCATTTGTCTATGGATGGTAGGTTGAACTCTTCAACAACTTTACCCCCACAAGCTTGAAAAATGTTGTCCAAAACT
Source organism: Picea engelmannii (assembly GCA_009831015.1). Taxonomy (NCBI): domain Eukaryota; kingdom Viridiplantae; phylum Streptophyta; class Pinopsida; order Pinales; family Pinaceae; genus Picea; species Picea engelmannii. The sequence continues at coordinate 428,187 of ML777609.1, forward strand.
TACTCGTGAACTTTGAATCCCTATCTGATAGAATGTTCAGAGGAAGACCCCAATACTTCACTATGTGATTGAAAAACAGTTTTACAACTTCTGCCATGTTGCAAGGCATCTTCGTCACAATGAAGAAAACATAATTGGAGAATTGATCCACCATGACAAAAATATCGTTGTATCCCTACACCATCGAAATATCTGTGATGAATACCATCGAGACACTCACCCATGGTCTCTCTAGAATCGGTAAAGGTTGCAACAATCCTTCTCTCATTCTTGTGTTTGTCTTATCCTGTTGACATATAAGGAAAGTGTGAACATACTCCTCCATGTCCTGCTTCATCTTCTCCCAAAATTATCCTCGCTCCAAAAACGCTAATGTCCTTCGTTGTCCTAGGTGGCCAACCCAGGGCGAGTCATGACATTCCTTCACGAGTTCCCTCCTAAGGTTGGACGACTTAGGGACATAGATTTGTTCCCTAAAGTACAATAGTCCATCGTGTAGCCAAAAATTCTGCATTTTTTCATCCTTCGCCTACTTCATGATTTTCTTCTCTATGTGATCATGCTCTAACACTTCTTTGATATTTTCGTGCAACTCTTCCAAGACATGAATATGACTACACCTTGATGTAGGAAACTTGTCCTCCTCCTCCAGGACTGTGAGTTGTTCCTTTTTGCTGAAGGTATCCATGGCAGTGTTTAGCTTGCCCAATCTATACTCAATGGTCATGTCAAACTATGTGAGGAATTATTTTCACCTTTCCTTCTTAGGTGACAACTTTGGTTGTGTTGCAAAGTAACTTGTCACAACATTGTTTGTCTTCACAACAAACGAATTTCCCAACAAGTAGTGTCTCAAGGAATACAAACAATGTATTACTAGATTCATCTCCTTCTCATGAACGGGGCATATTCATTCACAATCTTGGATATTTTTTCTCTCAAAGGCAACCGAACCTCCCTCCTACATCAAAACTCCTCTAATGGAAAATTTTGATCCGTTTTTCTACACTTCAAATGACTGCTCGAAGTATGATAGATCCAACATGGGAGCAGTGAAAATTATGTGTTTTATCTCTCCAAACAAAAACTTTCTCCTCTCTTTCCAGTTCCATTCTTTCTCCTTTTTCAACAAGTCAATCAACGATGCAACAATCTTGGAGTAGCCCTCTATGAATTTGTGATAGTAGTTGGCTAGTCCAAGGAAGACTCTCACATCATGAATTGTCTACGACTCTTCCCAATATTCAATTGACTTGACCTTTGTAGTGTCCATGCGAATTCATCCTTGGCCAATTCAATGCCCCAAGAATGGTATCTCGATCTACCCAAAAACAAACTTATACTTCTTCAAGAACAGTTGGTTCTATTGTAGCACCTCAAAGACCTGTGCCAAATTTTTCTTGTGCTCCTCCAGAATTTTTTTGTACACTATGATGTCATCCAAATACACCACAATGAACTTGTCCAAAAACGACTACAACACGTCATTCAACAATGTGCATAAGGTTGTAGGGGAATTTCATAACCCAAAAGGCATCACCAATAACTCATATCTCCCATACCCTGTCACCATGGTTGTCTTTTCCTCATCTCCATTTGCAATCCACACCTAATAATACCCATGTCACAATTCAATCTTTGAAAAGACTTTGGCCTTGGCCAACTTGTCAAAGAAATCAATAGCTAAAGGAAACAAGTATCAGTTCTTCATGGTATTTTTGTTCAAAGCTCGGTAATCCAAACACATCCTTAGCTTTGAAGTGTCCTTCTTCTTTTGGAAGAGCTAGGGTGCCATACAATGACCTATAAAAATTAATGAAACCTGCATCAATTAATTCTGTAAACTATTGCTTCAAATATTCCAACTCGGGTCTAGAAAATCAGTAAGGAGATCTTGTCAGTGGCTGCATCCTAAGCTCTATCTCTATATGGTGGTCAATAGTGCATCACGGTGAGAGCAATTTTAGAAACTCATCCGAAATTATGTCTACAAATTCACCCAACATGTCAGTGAGTTTGGGTGGAACATGCATCCCCACTCCATCCTCTTGAACTTCCCCAACAACTGTTGCATAAACCTATGATCCATTCTTCCTTGCTTCTCTCTTCATACACAATGTAGACACAAGTTGCACCTTTCCACCAAACTTCTTTGCGGTTGTGTGCACAACCCAAGCCTTATGTTCACCAACTATAACCATCTTGTCCATTCATGGAATGAACACTGAATGCATCCTCCTTAGGGACTCCTACCCAAAAGTCACCTCAAAGTCATCCATATGCATCATTCTAAAGTTAGCCCGATCTTCCCACTTGTCAAGTCGAATGTGAACTGAGGAGGCAACACCAATTGTTTCCTTTTCCTTAGATTTTACTACCTTCACCGCAACTCTGCATGGGGAGAGTTTGTTGGGCTCTTTTGGTCCACACTTGTGCACGTCCCATCCTTCTTAACGCTGGGGAGTTTAGACCCGGTTCTCATCTAGAGTTTTCCAACAAAATCCCCAAAGCATCGACATATCAATCCTCGTCCAAGGTCGAGGAAGGTCTCACCCGATATGTAGAGAGGATCAAAGAGACCACAAGGTCTTGTGACAAGGATTGAGGTTTAAACATACAAAACATAACCACCATATAACTCATGCCTGAGATACTATTTAGGACTAAGAATTAAAACAATATACACACATATTCAACTCATACATAATAGACACAAAAGTTATCATAACTATTATATCTTTATTATTAGAAGCATTCCATCATATCAAAGATATACATTGTGTTATAACCCTAATTTGCACCATATATGTTTACCTGGCATCAGGCCATCTCAGATTCCTTCTTTGCCAAAACACTACTGAACAACTCTTCTTAAAAAAACCCCTTTATAAAGGCCCACACGCCCTGCTCCATTACTGCATGCGTGTACACGCTAGCTGCCCCAATACAGTCCGGATGTACCTATAGAATCATGAAAAAAGGAAAGTTGTTGACGGAACACATAGCTTTGGGTAAGTTAACTAAGCCTTTCGGCCATGCATGGCCAGTCATTCAACCAAATACCTAGCTCCTTTTAGCCTATAAAAGAAGGGGTAGGGGTCCCATTTGAAAGGAGGAAAATCATAGTAAAGAAACTATACCCAATTGAGCATTCCCCTTGTCCCAACCTTTAGCCATCCTTGTGCAAAGAGAAGTATAGAGCAAAGCAGTTGGAGAATAGTTGAAGAGGAGCCCAGGACCAGTTTCGAGGAGCAGTGCCGACCACATATTGTAAGTTTACTCTTGTGAAGATTAATACAAAAATGAATACTTTTCCCATCCCGCCATATCATGTGTTCAAGTTGAATGTTTATTTTATGATATTGTCACAACTAACCCATCAATTAGTATATTAAATGCATGTTCGCAGCTTTTTGTTTGTTCATGTGTAAATGCAAGCCAACTTTGGGAGGAGGCTTGCAATCAAAGAGCGAGTGAAAGAAAATGGATCGACATAAAACGAAAGACTTAAGGTAGAGTTACCAAATCTCATTTACACCTTTGTATTGCATGAATATGGGGTCTTGTGTTGGGAGAATAGGAAAGAGTAGAGGCCTTTGAAATGGTCATTTTCTGCATGCATGATTAGAGCCCTTAAATGCTAAGTCTATAGGAGGGATTCCCACCCACAACACATTGCCCAGAACAAACACATATGACAGTCATAGAACTTCATATATTTGCTATATAAAACCTCAAAATAACAACATGTTTCACAATGTGCCTTTGCTCAAAACTCAGACATAGACAAGAATTAGAACTATATTCAAAGCATTACAATAATACAACAGGCTCAAAGTGAGCTCGATACTAATAGCTAAGCCAACTCAAAAGTATTTAACTATCTAGATCTATTTATGATGTTAGTGATTTATTTTATATCTTTCTCTTCTAGGGAGTGTTGTCTCTTTCTACTCTGCTCCACTCATTTTTCTGATAAAACTACCTCGCATGCTTATGGTGTCTTCCAGTGCTCCACATAGTCTTCCTATATCAAGGGAAATATTAACTACCTATCCAAATCATTCTATGACTGTCTCATGTCTTTGTATGCTACTGGAAGTAATGTAACATCCCACAACCCAACCGAGGGACATTATGGCGTGGAATACTCATAAAAATAAATTTTTTGTTAACCAATTTAATTCTTTTATAGCTAATTGATTTCCTGTAGCTTTCAACTACGAATTAAAACATATTTAACTACTATTCACTTACATACATTGATGCATCTACAACATGCTAAAATAGACATGAATGCAACTAATAAAATTTATTACAACAACATATAAATCATTCTCAAATACACAAAGTTCATGCACAACAATTTAACTCATAGGTACACGACATAAACAAATCAAACACTCATATTTTCACAGTAATTTTGCAATGAAATACTTGGGACAGATGTTCCATCCAACTGTAGACTTGTTTTCCCAAATATTAACATCAAACCACCCCTGAGCTAAGGCTAGTAATCCACAAAAGAGGGTGGTCTCTCACATTCCATTTGTAGCTCATAAAACTCACAACCCACTGATATCTTCCTACAACTATCCCAATTCTCCCCTAACTCTCTTCCTCTTGTCCTTCCCAACCCAAGGAATGTACCCCTTCCTTAATATCAATCCCTCAGGCATCCCATTTGTTTATCAAGATCTCCTTAGCACAGATATCTAGGAATCTCTCAGCTAGGAACTCAAGGGAACTTACCGCTAGTAAAACTACCAACAAAACAACAACAAACACTTTTTGTTACAGTGCAACTCACCCATGAGCACTCTTCAGACCTAAAAACCCAGATCTTCAGTTTTCCAGCTCCATTTCTCTCCAAATATGCTCCAACATGCTCTAGAATTCTCCCTCGATGGTTGCACCAGTTCCAAGCTCTCTTTCTTTCTCTCTACTTACTCTTCATGCATAGAAATTCATTGTCTAAAACTGTTGTCCCAACCCATACAAATTTCTCTCCTTTGGCTTGCTTTCTCGACTCACACACTTCCCCAAACTAAGTGTACACAGCCCCCATGTGCACAATAAATTTTGGATGTGACCGCTCACACCCACCCTCTTACATGTATTCAATGATTGGCTTTGGGAACACTCAACCATAAATTATAAGGTTCATATACAAATACCAATTTTAGGAAAATGGGTGGAATTAATATACATGGGTAATTCTCTCTTGGAACCCTCTTGGCCAATATCCTAGACCCTCCCCTCTCTTTTGGATTAATTCATCCCGCATCTCTTGTCCATGTCCCCTTAGCAACTCACATCACATTTTTATTAATAAAACATAGAAATACATTTCGCATATACATCACTTTGGCCATAGACACAAATTATATCTACATAAGCATTAATTAAAATGGGGATTATAGTGGGGATGTTACATTCCCCCTCCCCTACAATTGTGCATTGTCCTCGGTGTACTCTATGCCGATATAAATATATGCAAATTTACATCACAATACTTAGAAATAAAAATTCTACAATTTAACAACTCTAGTAGCAACTCCAACCACAATCGCATGTTCCTTTCAACTTGCCAACCCAATGAATGCATCATTGATTTATCATAGTTAACCCAAGGGATATACCATCCGTTTATCATAGCTAACCCGAGGAATGAGCCATTCTTTTATCAAGGTCCCCAATGCAGTTTTCTAGGACTCTGAGATGTCATTATGAGACTATCGCTACTCAAAATGGAGTCTTGCATTCTGTTTGCTTCAAAATTGTCAAAAATTTGTGGGTATTCTCCCCACATGTTTTCTTCATGCTCCCATATAGCATATTTAGGACCGTAGTAGGTCCACTAAATCTTTACCATCCCTATAGCCTTGTCCTTGATCCCTTTGACTTTCTAGTCCAGGATGCATACTGGTTCCACCCAGAAATCCCCTTCGGGCTCCACCTGAATCACATTCCAATCAATTATGTGGTTAGGGTTAGGCACATATTTATTTAATATGATACATGAAATACATTATGCACTCTCATAGATGCAGGAAATGCTAGCATGTATGAAAATGGCCCTATATCTTCTAAGATTTCAAAAGGTCCACAATATCTCGTAGCCAACTTTGGGAAACTTCCTAATATTAAAGGACTTCTCTTTTCCTTCACTTTTAAAAACACATGTTCTCCCACCTTAAAATCTCTAGATACTCTTTTCTTGTCTGCATAACGTTTCTTCCTACCCTGGGTAGCCTTTAAGTTCTATTTTATCTTTTCCATCTACTCTTCCATTTCCTTCAACAATTTTGACCCAACAACTTCTCTGTCTATTGGTTTATCCCAACTCACCGAAGTGTTACATTTTTTGCCATACAATGATTCAAATGGACTCATTTTCATGAGGCTCGATACCCATTGTTGTAAGCAAACTCAACTAAATGAATATAATCTTCCTACTTTGATGGCTAGTCCATCACATACATTTCGAGCATATCCTCAATTACTCAGTTGGTCATCTCTGTTTTCCCATCCGACTCTAGGTGATATGTTGTACTAAGATTTAAATTTTTCCCAGATCCACTGAATAAAGCCTTCCAAAAATTGGATGTGAACTTTGGATTTCTATTTGAAACTATTCCCTTAGACACCCCATGTAGCCTAGAAACTTCTTTCATATATTTATGTTCTAAGAATTTTGCGACCGTTGTTTTGATGAGAGAGTTCTTATGGATTCATCGCATAGGTTTTTTTATTTTCGACGTTTCGGACCAAACTAGTGTGGTCCATCATTTCTCACAAATTCTTTCATATAAATTTATTCAATATTTGTTGCCTTTTGTGTAGTCTTTATTGGGATAAAATGTGTTGCCTTAGTTAATTTATCCACCACCACCATGATGGAATCATGATGCTTCACCGTTCTATGAAGTTTTGTAATAAAATAAACTATGACAACTTCCCATTTCCTTTTCGAAATGGGTAATGGATGTAGCAAACTTGTTGGATGTCTATGTTTTATCTTTACTTTTTGGCATTCTAGTCATCTGACTATGTAATCAACCACTTCTTTCTTCACTCTTGGCCAAAAGTATTGGCTTATCATAGATGCAATTGTCTTCTAATATCCTGGGTGCCCGACATATCACACATTATGATTTTCCTTCAGAATTGTTCTTTTCAGCTCATTGGAATTCAACACATACACTTTACCTTTGTATATGAGAATTCCATTTTATTTTATCTCATAAAAATTAAATTTATATTGAAAGATTCCTTGTTGTAATGTTTTTTTTATTTTTTCATACAATTGATATGAATTTGTTGTTGCAATGATTTGATCATTTAGATCAGGTATGTACATGATGATGGATGCAATATGCTTCTCATGTGCCCTCCTACTGAGTGCATCGACCACTTGACTTTCTTTTCCCTTTATATGTTTAATTTCAAAGTCATATTAACTCATAAATTCCAAGCATCTAGTTTGTCTGGAATTTAGTGTTGGTTGTCCAAATAATTGTTTCAAACCACAGTGGTATGTCCTTAGCTCAAATTTCTTCCCCATAAGTTAATGTCTCCACATTTTTAGTGCATGTACAATTGCTGCTAACTCTAGATCATGGGTAGCATAATTCCTTTCATGCTCTTTTAGTTTTCTAGACTCATAGCATACCACATGATCCCTTTGATTGAGGAATCCACCGATCCCTTCCTTGCATGCATCAATGCACACAAACAAATATTCATTTGGATATGCAATCTTGAATATTAGTGCACTTTTCAATATGTCCTTCAGCTACTAAAATCTCTCTTCACATTTGGGCGTCCATTCAAATTTCACTCGCTTCTTTTGCAAGGAAGTGATTTGACTTGCAATTTTTAAGAATCCTTTAATAAATCTTCAGTAATAACCATTAAGACCCATGAATGATCTAACCTATTTCACATTTCTTGGCATTGTCCATCCTCTAATGGCCTCTATATTCTTAGGATCCAATGCTATCCCTTCTACTTAAATAATATGCCCCAAGTAGTGAATCTTGTTTTGATAAAAGATGCACTTACTTAGCTTAGCATACAATTTATGCTCTCTTAGAACTTGCAACACCATTCTTAATTTTTTCTCATGTTCCTGTTCTAACTTAGCATAGAAAAGTATATCATCTAGGAACACAATTACAATCTTGTCTAGGTACTCCCTGAACACTCCATTCATCAAACACATAAAGACTGTTGGGGCATTTGATAGTCCAAATGGCACTATCGTGAATTCATAATGCCCACATCTTGTCCTAAATGTTGTCTTGTTGATATCTTCTTATTTTATCCTTACATGATGATAACCTGATCTCAATTCAATCTTGGAAAAGATCCTTGCACCTTTCAATTGATCAAACAAATCATCAATTCTTGGCAAAGGATATTTGTTCATTATGGTGACCTTATTCAGTTGTCTGAAATCAATACACAACCTTAAGGTTCTATCTTTCTTCTTCACAAAAAGAATTGGGGCTCCCCATGATGACACACTTAGATGTATATGCCCCTTCTTTAACAACTTTTCAAGCTACATATGCAACTCCTTCAATTCTAGGGTACCCATTTTGTAAGGTGTATTGGACACTGGGGAAGCTCCTAGCACCAAATAAATAGAGAAATCCATGTCTCTCTTTGGTGGAAATCCAAATATTTCTCTAAAAACATCTTCAATATCCTTTAATACTAGATGGTCTTCAATTCTTACCACTTTATCTTTGGCTGCCTCTTCCATATGGGCTACAAAAATATGACATCCCTTCCTGAAACTCTTCTTCAATTGCATGATTGAAATCTCTCTAAAAACTACAGCTCTTGGAATGCCTTGAATATTGCCTTGCTACCCTTCTCCATCAAGACATGTGATTGTCTTGTTGTAATGGTCTAGGACAACATGGTGTTTTTCCAACCAATCCATGCCAATTAAACAATCATATGAATCCAAGGGTATGGTGTTTACATATACCTTTGTGTTGAGTTCATTCATGTCTATCAGACAATATTTAACCAACTCATTGATTTTCCTCTTACCTCCTGTGACTAACTGAACTAACCATTATTTCTTATGCTTATTCCTTTGCAAGTGAAATATTTCAACAATATTAGCATTTATATAACTATGGCTAGCTTTAGAATCAATTAACATTGCTTTGGGATGGTTATCAATCTTATCTTCCACTTCAATCATGGGGGATTGACATTCATCTTGCTTGTTGTCCAAGGCTGCATAAATTCTTTGCATGTTTCCTCCTATGTCTTCCATTGTTTCAGTCTCTTGAATGTTGTGGACAATCCTCATTCTTTCTCCTTTGTGAGGGAAATCCCTATATAAGTTATTTTCCTCACATCCCCAACATTGTACAAGTTGTTGCCTTGGCCTTTTCCCTAATGAATTTTCATTCTTGTGCTCATTTTGGGTTTCTTGAACTTGTTGATTTGCTTGTGATTTATTCCTGAAAAGGGCATCTTAAAACCTTTCTTCCTTTGATCCTTTTTCCCTTTCATCTTTTTATTCCAAGACTTTTGGAAAACTGACCTTCCTTTGCTTTGGTCATAGAGATGCTTTTCTCTCCTTATGGCTTCCTCCAATTTTTTTGGGTTATCATATTGAATCTTGTCACTATAGAAAGAGGGTAACCCACTTATAAACCCTTGGATTTTGACATTCTCATCCTTGATGAAGTCAACATATTTAAACAATTCAGAGAACCTCTTTTCATATTCATCCATTGTCATGTTTCCCAACTTGAATTCAAAGAAATCTTTCATCTTTGTTTCATAGTAATGCTCGAAAAAATATTTATCTTGGAAATGTCCTTTGAACTTCCTCCACCAGACCCTCTTCTCATCTAGGTTCTTGGCTTGCTTAAGTTGATCCCACCACATGGTTTTCTTTCCTTGCAAGTGGTAGGTTTCAATTCTAGCTTCTACCCAAGAGGGAAATCATGCAGCTGGAAACATTTCTTCATTTCCAATAGCTAGTCCTCGGCCTCTTCTCCTTTCCTGTGCTCACCATTGAAAGTTAGTGGCTTGATTTTACAAACTTCACCTTGCAAGATGTTTTCCTTAGGAATTATTCTTTTCCTCTTAACGAGAGACACACTTGGGCTGCTCCCTGGCCCTGAAATTGCATGAGTTCTTCTAGTGGACTAATTTGGAGAATGATGGTTCCTGCTCATACTTCTTGACTGCCTATCATTTCCATGATCATCCCTTTTGCTATGGAATATAGATGTTGACACTTGTCTAGAACTAGTTTCTTTCTTAGTGTTAGCGTCCTTTTTAACTTGCTTATGCAACACGTTTAAGCTATGAAGTATCTCTTCCCAAGCCTTCATAATCTTTTCATTATTATCTCTATAGCGCTACACTTCCCTATGCAGGCTTCTCATAGTGACAGGCTCCTGCCTATCCTTTCTTCCAATTGACTCTATTTCAATATTTCTCTTGTCGACATGCAGACCTATGATCTCTTCCTCATGGCTGTAATATCCTTGAGCATATTCCATATCTCTAGTCCTCATATGAGAAAAAAATTTGCTTTCACCTCTAATTCTGCAAGAAATGTGCATGTAATAATTATTGTTAGAACATGCATAAAACAAAACATTTCATCATATAGAATATAGGTTATTTATTTATAAATTTAGGAAGGACACAATGCACAAAATAAAAATTTGATTTCTTAGATGCATTCCTCTTTGAAAAATCTTTCCAACAGCTGTAACCATGCCTCAAACTGAATTTTGAGTGAAACGTTACAACATCCATATGCTGCTATTTTCCATTCATTTACTGCTACATAAACCTCCTTATTAATTTTCGGAAACATTTATTGCCCAAATAAAAATTTAGGGTAGAAAAGTGTCTCTTACTCATCAATACCTTTCCAACCACTATTCAATTGCTCAAATCCGAGCTCCGAGTTGAAAGTTATGGTCCAAAGACATTTAGGTTGTTTTACCCAATTTATCCCTGCATTTTACAGGTGCCTTATCTATCTTCCTATGCATTTTCAGGTACCCATATCCCAAATATGAATCCAAATCTAGATTCTATGGGTCATAATATTTCCATCGACTACTCATGTTCTGCAAACAGATTTATAAGCATGGAGTTATGCCCTCTGGAATAAATTTGGTGCCAAAATTTTACTCTTACTATTTTGGCTATAACTTCTTCATACGAGCTCTATTTTACAAACCGTTTAGCTCATTTGATAGCTCTCTCTTAGTTATTTTATTTGAGATATAGAGACAAAGTGTACGATGGTACACTATGTTTTTTTTTTTTTTTTGATTGGATAAAAACATTGTTTAGGGCCTAAAAAATGCCCCACAAGTTAATGACCTTTAAAAATATGAAAATTTTGAAAAATTTCGATTTTCTTTTGTTAACACCTATTTAAATTTGATTCATTGATCTCAAATCGCATCAAATTTGAGATATTGATTCATGCTCCATCGACCATCAACGACCGACATTCTCCTTTGGTGCACATAACTCTTTCCCTAAACTACCAACATGATCATCGACCATCAATCCAACTCCCCAACAACCAATTTGCTCACAACTCCAAACTGCCCAACCCGATCGTTGACCGTTGGTGATCTATGTCGGCCAATAGAATTTCTTAAATATTCGACTGATGCCTGACCATCATTCCATTGATGATTGACGACCCCCAATTAGTATCGAAATCACTTCCCCAAATCAATCAACCCATCCATTGGTCATCAACCACTTCTAGGATGATGTGGAAACTGTTGATTTGGCATGAAACATGGACGTTGACGTGGCATGACACGTCATCCTAAGGTGTCAAATTGGATGACTTGGAATGACACGTGGATGTTGATGTGGCATGACACTTGATCACCCTCTTTCCTCCATTGACCATCAACTGATTTTATTGGATGACCCAAACACTTTGCTGAATCGACTGATGCCCAACCATCGACGCTTCGGTCATCAATGACTTATCTTGCTTGATTCAAAACTCTTCCCTGATTCCATCCGATGCTCGACCACTGACCCATTGGTGATCGACGACATTTGTTGGTGTTTGAAAAATACTTTGTTGGATTCGGTTGACGTCGACCATTGGCCATCGAAGGTCAGAGATGTCTTCTGGATGAACAAAACTCTTCGCCATTTCAACTGACCCAACCATCGACTATCGACAATTTCTATTGGAAAATTTCCACACTTAGCAATTTTCAACCAAAAACCCCAACGAATCTAAGTCGTTGATCTAATCCATTTCAAAAACAACCAAAATGAATCTTAGCCATTGATTGGATCTACCTTTCAAAATGTAAAAAATGAATATAGACCGTCGATCTGATCCATTTCCCAAATGTCCAAAAATTAATCATAGCCATCGATTTACTCAACCTTTCAAACGACCTTATGGATTTTTAATTTTATTATGGCGAATCTCAGTCGTCGATCTCAAGATCAAAAGAGATCTCAGTTGTTGATTCACCAAACGGATTGCAACTCTATAGTGGCCATTAAAACTCATATTTTCTACCTCTAAGGTAGAATTCAACTCTATAACTTGCAGATTCACGCCATTAAATTTATTAAACAGATCCAAGTCACTCAAACTTGAATTTTATTCATGAATTTGGGTATTTCATTCAATTTTCTCTATATTTTCCCCCAAATTCATCATAGACAAGTATGTAATAACGATTTTTTCTCAAATTCACATGGGTTCGATCCCATTCAAGCTCGATGTTTGAGCTGGGAACTTTGTTACCATAATGTAACGTCCCCAACCCAACCTAGGGACACTACATTGAATAATACTCATAGAAACAAAATTTTTGTTAACCAATTAAATTATTTTGCAACTAACTAATTCCTTGTAGCTTTCAGCTACGAATGAAAACATATTTAACTATTGTTCACTTCCATACATTTATGAATTAAAATAGACATGAATGTAACTAATAAAATTCATTACAGCATCATATAAATCATTCTCAAATACAGATAGTTCATGCACAACAAATTTAACTCATATGTACAAGACAAAAATAGATCAACCACTTATTTTTTCACAGTAGTTGTGCAACCAATTTCTTGGGGCAGACGTTCCACCCAAACATAAACTTTTTGTTCCAAATATCAACAACAAACCACCCCCGAGCTTAGGATAGTAATCCACAAAAGAGGGTGATCTCTCACAGTCCACTTACAACTCATAAAACTCACAACCTACTCATATATTCCTACAACTATCCTGATTATCCACCAACTGTCTTCCTCTTGTCATGCCCAACCCAATGAATGTAGCCCTTCACTGATCTCAGTCCCTCGGGCATCCCATTTGTTTATCAGGGTCTCCTTACCACAAATAGCTAGGAATATATTAGTTGGGAACTCAAGGGAACTTGCTGCTAGGAAAAATACTAGAAAACCAACAAAAAAACACTTGCTTTTACTAATCCAGGTGGATATCGGTGGCCACCTACCTTTTCCAACTCGCTCAAAACAATTTTTTGGCAATTTTGACAATTTACTATTTTTAGCAGTTTTTAACTTCCGAGGTCATTTTGAGGGCCTAAATGAAGGTTTCTCAGGATTGATATTCTCAATGATAGTATAAGGCTTTGATTTATCCCCCAAAATGAATCTCGTCGACGATGCCTTTCCAATGAGCTATCGTGCGCCCCAAACAAAGATTGTATGCCAAAGTTACGCCCCTGGGACGTTGGTACACCAAACTACCCAAAATGGGGTCCACAAAACTGTTGGCTTTTCATCTTCTGGGGTTAGGGTTTTGGATTTTATTTATGATAAAAAGGCCTTTGGAGCCTCATTGTAATATCAACTTCTCATGGATGCTAGTAGCCATCACATCTCTTCTCAGAGATAAGCTGGCACCATTCTAGCGAGTCTTTCACTCTGTATTTTACAGTCTTTGTACATTTTTGCTCATTAATAGAAAATTGTGTATTACTATATATCTATGTTTATGGTTTCATCTCTGATACTTTTCTGTTGTAATATTGGATATCCAAGATATCTCTGTACATTTCTTTATTATATCTTCGCTCTCATTTCATGCCGAAAATAATCCGGATCAGTTACAGTGCAACACGCCTGGGAGTTCACTCTTCAATCCTGACAACCTGGCTCTTTAGTTTTCCAGTTCCAATTTTATCCAAATATGCTCCAACATGCTCTAGAATTTTCCCTCCATGGATGCACAAGATCCTCTCTTTCTTGCTCTCTACTTTCTCTTCATGCACAAAAAATGATTGTCTAAAACCGTTGTCACAACCCATATAGATTTCTCTCCTTTGGCTCGCTTGATTGACTCACACACTTCCCCAAAATAATTTTACTCAGCCCCCATGTGCCCAATAACTTTGGGATGTGACCACTCACACCCACCCTCTTACATGTATTCAATGATTGGCTTTGGGAACACTCAACCAGAAATTAGAAGGTTCATATACAAATAACAATTTTAGGAAAATGGGTGGAATTAATATACATGGGTAATTCCCCCTTGGACTCCTCTCGGCCATTATCCTAGACCCTCCCCTCTCTTATGGATTAATTCATCCCCCATCTCTTGTCCATGTCCCCTTAGCAACTAACATCACATTTTTATTAATAAAACATAGAAATACATTTCACATATACATCACTTTGGTCGTAGCCACACATTATATCTACACATAAAGAATCAATTAAAATCAGGATTATTGTGGGGATGTTACAAGTAATCATTTGAGGAGAATTACTGATGATTCCTTTCTTGATTTCGATGGGGAATATTCTTGATTTCTAGCACACCTAAAAAATATGGGACCAACATGCACTTGGTATCCTTTAATCGTGGAACGCAACTGAAAAAACTCAGTATGGTGTGCACTCTATTCCATTCCTTGCGCATTTCCTTAGGTGCACAAAAAACTAGGGAATGAGAGTACACAACTTCGTTTTTACACACGCACAAAAATTAACCCAAAAGTTAGGGTGCCATCAAGCCCCCACCACTCGTGTGAATTGACAAATTACTGGAGTTATAGGGTCGATCATGCTTACATATTATGGGAATGGAAGAAGGTTGTCTTGCGATCTTGTCTGCATTTGTGACCGAAGTTGGATGACGATTGGGGTAGGCTCGGAACGTTGAAACTCCAACTAAATGGTGAAATTGAAGGTTTCATTGAATGTGAAATCAAGTCAATCATTGTCCTGTCAATGGACTAGCTACAACACTATTATGGATAATGCATGGGAATACCTAGCATATTGATCAATTTAATCTGCGAACTGCTATATAAATATATTGTCATCGGTAGTTCGTACTTAGTAAAAATATGGTGGACCTAGCTGTACATACACTAGTCTTATTTTTTGGGGGCACTGTGCATGTTTCTATGCACCCTAGCTTGGGTCGGCCTTTTTGATTATTTTATTGTAACAACCTCTAGTGGGTTGCAATGTGGCCCCATGCTTATTCCTTCGAGCAAGTTCAACCCTGTGGACTTGGTAATAGACCCATGCATCTCATCCAATATCCATTTATGCAAGAGCTCATCAATGCTTGTGTCTATCTCGTTTGTTGGCTCCATGAGATGGGTGGGAAATGATGGTCTTTTGTTGAATGATTCACTGATGTTGATACCTCGGGAATTTGTTTCCAGAGTGAGTGCAGGTGGTCACCATGTTAGTTCAACCAAAAAATTTGGGATGATAGGTGGGGGTTTTCTTTTATGGTTTAAATATTTACGACACACCCCATGTCATTTCTTGGCTAACCATACTCTTGCACAAAGGTAGGCAATGTGAGGGACAATTTACCTCATTCATAATATTTAACGCATATTCGCTTCTACAATTACTCATTCTCAGTAAGTTGGTGGTGAGAAGCCTACCATCATGCATGAATCCCCATCAACACTATGTGCAGTGCATGGGGCCTCTAGTACTTGGGAATGCACTATATCCATGTAAGTAATGTGTCCATTATCTCTGACCCATAATAACTATAGGAGCCAAAGTCTTCGACGCGCTTTTCTATAGATATCTGCATGCACCTCCTCGTTGATGCTTCATATAGTTTATTCTACTACCTCTACCATGGCATCCTCAGGATCCATGTAATAAGACTTGACATTCTGACAGCTTAATTCATCATCTATGGTGGGGTTTAAGTAGTCCTCTCTATGCCCCGTGACTTTGTAAATATTTTCAATGACCGAGCTCTTCCCATCGTTTCTTTGTGCATCCTCATTCATGGGCTCATTGTAAAAGTTTCCATTATATGGATCTAGTGGCGCGACCATGCACATGATGTCAGTTTCAAAGGAAATCTTCCTCTTCTTCAAATTTAACACCACATCATTTTCAAAGGCCCAGCCAATCCCCAGTAGTGCAGCATATAGATCAGACTCATCCATGATCTCAATGATTTCAAAGTCATCTTTCTTTTTCACTCCTTCGATGTTCACTTCTACTTTCTCCAACCGGTTGATGTGGTAGATATTGTATTGAATATCCAATTGAAGTTGAATGGGTGACCAAACCAACTTAGGCTTACCCATCACTTCCCAAGATTTCTTAGGAAAAATGTTCACATCGAATCCTAGATCCAACATGACTCCATCCATGTCGTACCCACCAAGCTCTTTTGTCATTTTAAATTTTCGGCCAGTGCACTTTTTCTTACTAACCTAACACATATCCATTTCTAGCAGCGAAAAATGTATGGTGGTATCTTCTCCTTGTTCTTTCATGCAGGTAGCTAACATTTGGGTCAACTTACTTGTAGATTTTGGATCTTTAAGGAAACACAAAAAATAGTGTAAGAAGGTATTGACTTGATTTTTAGCTTATGCCATGCGACCTAGGTCACACAAGGCTTCTGTTCACGATGTGTGTTGCAACTCCTCCTAGCATTGTTATTCATATGATTTTTTCTCAGCACGTTGTAACATAGTCTATCTACATACTTACACTATCAATATTTGGGTCATGCATACGAGCCTCCTCCAAATATATTTGCATCGTGCGATGCAATTCCTAGTGCCTATGATATTCTTCCAGAGACCTCTACATCACCCGCTGCACCTCTTCGTAGATTCATGCTTCTTCTAGTGACCTCTGGGTTTCCCTCTACACTTCCTCCTAGATCCGTGCCTCTTCAAGAGACCCCTGAGTCATGCATTGAATTTCCTCACGTGCTCTTTCTTCTTCAAGTGATTTTTACGCATCGTGCATAAACTACTTCTGTTGAGCAACATCAAACTTTGAGGGGAGCTAAGGTGCCTTCTTGATCTTCCCATTGGATTTTTGACCTGAGCCTTCACCATGCTTGAAATATACCCCTATCTTTACCCCTCGATGAGTTACTACCAGGATGTCCAACTCCTTGTTCATATTTTTATTTTTGCACGGCTCGACATACATCGTGTTACAAACATTGGTCTTCTTGTCCTCTCACTCTTCAGTAAGTCGAGATAATACTCAGTTACATGTTCAAGACTATAACAATAGGCACAGAGCACATGCAACTTGGTGAAAAATCGTGAGACACGATAAAAGAAGTGGGGGGTTTACCTCTTCCATTTGCATATTTGCGGTCACGACTGCATCCAAATCCACCTCAGGGTCCTCCTTTGTATCTATCTCTATCTGCACCACCACGCTCACCATTTTTTTTCTCCTCCTTTACCCAAAATGCATTGCGGGTGTTATCTTGCATTAATTGGAGAGATTGACAGTTTTTGACATCATGTCCAATGAACTTATAGAACTCATATAGTGGGGTGTGAGTTCTTTTATGGTATTTTTACAATGTGGGATAGCGGGGTGGCACATGGCCCCATTTCCTTCATATTTCAGACCATTCAGACTACTTAGATGGAAATTGACTTGGTGCACCTGTCATCACATAATTTAGAAGGATAAGGAACTCATCTCGATGATGTCCCTTATAACTACAAGTAGTACACCAAACGTGCCCATGCACAACTTTAGTCTTGGCCATATCTTGCAGCTGTATTTTTAGGTTGACTAGTTGTGACTGAACCTTTCCAACTGGATCAATGTCTCTACACGTACAGGTGTGGATTCCAAGTGAATCACGATCTTGAATTTCTACTCCTGAGTCATCACCTTTTGTTGGGTGAGTGTGACTCGAATATGGGGGAGTAACCCCGTAATAAACCATTCTATTTGGTGCACGTCCTGGATTTGGAACGTCAACTTATCCAACATGATCTTAAACCGCTAGTCATAGTCCCAGACGATTTCTCCTTATTTATATTTGATCTCGATTTCAATAATGCATTGGGATTCTGACTTAGGCTTCTAAATCTTCCTAAGCAGATCCTACTTGATCTCGGCTAGGGACCTTGCCTTTCTTGCTAGCACAGTTTCCTTTCATTTCATGTACCATGTCAAGGCTCAATCCCTGAATGTAGTCTCTGTTTGCGCAATTTTATTCTGTCATATGTAACTCTCTTTACAGACTAGATAGCTTCACAAGTGAACCAGTGTTTCTATATATTGTCCTTACCTGTTCCATGGAACACAAAAAAACTCAATGTATTGTCTTGATTTTCCATCTTTGAACTAGAGATATTTCCTTTTCTTTGATTGATATTGGATAGATATTTCCACACCATTATCTCTTGGGGTAAATTATTGATGACTTCACCTTCTTCTTCACTTGTCTTGTCACTTCTTTCTTCTTCTCCTCTTTCTTTAAATCTAATCTTTTCATTTTCTGTTGTGTTTTCTTCTTGATTAAAAATGTGTGAGGGGGGTGGTACAAAGGAGGGGTAAGTCCATCTTCTTTTGAAATTTCTCACGAGGTGACCCAGAGAGCTATCCACTTCCAACCACGCAAGACCATCCACTACTATCAACTCATCTCCCCACCACTAGGGTAGCCTCCATCTTCCTTTTATTTTTGCAAACCAACATTTTGCGCCCTACCTTCCTGTCCTAACCACACACCAAAAATGTGCGCTCCTTCTCTTGGGCCGATCTATGCATCACCACTTCATGCTTCATCTCCTGGTCCGATCTATGCACTACCACCTTGTGAAGAATTGATTTTTATAATCAACACACTGCTCCTCCTCAAACCATCCTCTTTCCTTATCAGTGCACCACTTCTTTTCACTTCATCTTCTTCTAAGGTCGTGGCACTTCGCAACAACCAAAGAGAGAATAATTCATCACCTAGGTCCATACTAGTA
This sequence comes from Picea engelmannii, assembly GCA_009831015.1. Taxonomy (NCBI): domain Eukaryota; kingdom Viridiplantae; phylum Streptophyta; class Pinopsida; order Pinales; family Pinaceae; genus Picea; species Picea engelmannii. Next base: position 447,464 of record ML777609.1, read on the forward strand.
TCACTACTAGTATCCCTACCAAACACCATGTCCTCTATTCCATGCCTCTTTGCAGGCTTATCCTCATCTGAGATACACTCTAGAACATCCACTCCCACACTACACTTGGTGTAGCTTCGTTTCTCTTCATCTTGGACCCAACCCCTTGTCACATGCCCCTAGCTAATTCTTTTCCACCTTTTTCTTCTGTTCTTATTTTTATCTCAACTCTTCTTACGTACCTCTCAAATCTTTTTCTCCTCTTCTAGGTCCATTTTATACCTCACCTCATCTCTACAACTTCTTGGATCCTCCTCAATGGATCCATCTTCTAACTCCTTTCCCTCCACCTTTTCCAAATCCCCCCTAGCACTAAGAGGTTTACTCAACCATTATGTTGGGATCCATGCACATCATTCTCCTCTCCAATAAAAAAATATTGATCCAAAGTTAAATTTATTCTAGAATTCGCTTCCTTGGACCTTCTTCAAACTTTATTTCAACCTCACTGAAAGAATCACTATATTCTATAAAAAACTAAATAATATATCCTTCCTTCACTCGAGTGAACTAGAGATCAATAGCCCGAGTCCACTTATTATCGAGCACCTTCAAGCTATAAATCTTGTCTTGATCCCAAACTATTGGCTCCACTGGAAACACAACTGAATTAATAACAACTTTCCTTTTCAACCATTCATGCAATAGGCAGGGAAATTTTGTGAAGAAGAGCTCATGCATATATGAGTAACGATATCTACCTTTCCATTCCTTCGCGTTTACCCTTAATCCTTGCATCTCTCATAGGAAAAAATCTTCTTCTTTCACTTCTATGCAGTCTTGAATCTCCTCCTTAGAAGGATTCTAGCTCATTGTTTTCCTTCATTGATCTCAATAAGACTTTAGGTCTTGGAAACAAAACCATTTGTTGGGCACTTTTGGTCCACACTTGCATGTGTCATGTCCTTCTTAACACTGGGGAGTTTTAAACCCAGGTTTTTTCCATCGTTTTCCAAAAAAAATCCAAAGCATCAACATATCAATCCTTGGCCAAGGCCGAGGAAGGTCTCACCAGGGATATAGAGAGGATCACAGAGAACATAAGGTCTTGTGACAAGGATGAAGGTTTAAACATATGAAACATCACCAAAATTGGAATCCATATAAATCATGGATGATAGACTATTTAGGACCAAGAATTAAAACAATATGCACACACATTCAACTCATACATAACATGCACAAAAGGTATCATAACTGTTATATATTTATTATTGGAATAATTCCATCATATCATATATATACATTGCCCATGAGAGACACATATGACATTCATAAAACTTCATATATTTTCTATATAAAACCTCAGAATTACAACATGCTGCACAACGCGCCTTTGCTCAAAACTCAGACATAGACTAGACTTAGAACTATATTCAAAGAATTACAATAATACAACTGGCTCAAAGTGAGCTCGATATTGATATCTAAGCCAACTCAAAATTCTCTAACTAGATAGCTTTATTTATGATGTTAAAGATTCCTTTTATATCTTTCTCTACTGTGGACCATCGTCTCTTTCTGCTATGCTCCACTCGTTTGTCTGATAAAACTGCCTCGCACACTTTTGGTGTTTTCCAATTCTCCACGTATACTTATTGCATCAAGGGAAATATTAACCTCCTATCCAACTCATTCTCTGGTTGTATCACGTCTTTATATGTTCCTGGCAGTAAACATTTGGGGAGATTTCCCAATGATTCCTTTCTTGATTCTGACGGGAATCTTCTTTATTTCTGGTGCACCTAAAAAAACTCAAAGCGATGCACACTTGGTAGCCTTTAATATTGGTGTGAAAATGACAAAAATCGATCTAGTACACACTCTATGTCAGTTCTCGTGCATTTCCTTAAGTGAAAAAAAACTATAGGATGAACACGCACTACTTTGTTTGTGTGAGCATGCAAAACTAAACCAAAAACTTTGGGTTCCAATATAATCTAAGTCCTGGCTCCTTTGCTTCCTCAGTCTTCAACAAGTGTTGTGAGGGTCTTGAGTTAGCCAAATCTTGCACTATTCTTCCGTTGATATCCAGATGCATATAAAATAACTGATGGTATTGGTTGCCAATATTTCCTCCCAAGGAACCCAACGCACCAATTTTTCGTAGATTGCTACAAATTGAGCTTTGGCACTCTTTTTGGGTTAAGTGAAAAATACAAACAAAATCACAATAAAACATACCTACGTTGTGCTCATCTTCTATAGACTGTTTGGGGGTGTCCCTTGGTCCACCTCTTGGTTCCAAGGTGCTTCATTCCAAGTCCCTATAGATCCCTGCTCACTACACAAACCAAGTCTCTTCTGCCTCAGGTAGAAGTGGAACACTTGAATCGAACTGCCTTGAGTCATCCACAACTTTCTCCCCTTGTATGAATTCATTCGCCTATGTCCAAGGACTCACCCCACCCTAGGTTGTCCCACTCCCAAACTGTTCAAAGTCTTTCATACAATGTTTTGTGTCTTCACAAAGTTCTTCATTACGAAACTTCTCTGATACCATATGTCGCACCCCCAAGAGTCATTCCCAAGTCTAACCTTGGCATCTCGTGGATGTGAGACACCACAACATTTCTCTCTTGGCATCTTGGCTCAATCAAGAATACTTCACCTAGACTATTCCTTTTCACCTAGAGCATACCCATACTCCGTTCTATGCTATGAATGAGTCACACTCTTACTCTATGCAACTCGATTGTATACTTAAAAATTTGTTGACATTCTTTAACACTTAGTCATTCTAACATATAATAGAAAGCATGTGAAACATAAGAGACATAGATATAGTGTAGGTGGCACCAGTGGTTCTTAATACCCGACTTCATTTGTTATATTGCGAAAGAGAAACAATGCATTACAAAGAGGAGACTTCTGTCCCAGTTACATACATGGGTAGAGTCTAACAACTCTCCCCATACAACAAAACCGTACATGCTTGTGGATCTGTCAAACCAAGACTTCCTTTGTTGCTCCTCCTTGCCTCAACCTGTGGTGCTCCCCACTTGTGCGCCCAATGTCTGACTACTTCATGTCTCTTGCATTCACACTTTCTCTGGCCTTTGGATGTGTATATTGTGATCTTATATGGAATCCAAGGGTTACCAATTTTAAATTTTCATATTTTGGGTGTGTCGCACACCTTCATGAATCGTCACACTCAACCGAACCATCATTCCCCTTCATGGACCCAATGTGCCCAAACTATCCAATCTTCCCATCATCCATCACATCCCTTAGATCAATGTTCCCCTTGCCTTGTGCTCCTCCTTGTGTCTATTGTCGTGAATATACATGGGTGTGTCGATGGGGTTTTCCAACCTCTCCGGTGCACCCATGCTGCCAAGGGAAGATAGGTCCAATCCTTGGGTGTGCTCCCAAGTTTCCCCATCCTTTCCCAAACAAAACCTACGTCCCTCCCATCCATTTCAATGGAAGAAAGGTGTGTGCCTCCCTGGGTTTGTACATCATCATCATGCCCCAAGGTGCTCCTACCCACACCAATAAGACAAGTTCTTTCCCAACCAATCATATCCCCCTTGTGCTCTCCATCCGACTCATCACCGAATTTTTCCAAGGAGCACACACGCTTGGTGGGTGTCACAAAAGGCCTTATAGTCATGAAGATCATGAGAGTGGATATAATTCCATCAAAAAGGAAGAAGAAAGTGGGCCTAAGATAAATAAAATCCTCAATTGTCAAGTTTCAACCTTAGATCTCATCTCTTTTTGACCACATGCTTTAAATGAATCCACCCCCCTCCTTTGAATTATGGAACCAATCATTCAATGCATGAAAGAGATTGGTGAGGAACTATTCTCACATAGTTATGGAAGCATGTACTAGGTATAGTAATTGTGGGGAAGTGATAAAGTATTACATATCTCTTGTTAAAAGTAATGTCAACCATCATTTTCCTCAATTATTTCATTTTTCCATTTCATACTTCTCATGATGCATTATCCATTGCAAACCATTAACCAATATGGAAATTGACCAAAATCACAACTGTGAAAAGGAAATAACAGGAATTGGGTGAAATATATGTTATCACTATAACAATTTGTATATGGAATGCAAATTTTGGGACTTAGCGAGAGGCTAAACTAGCGTAGAGGCATGATAAACTAGAGGATGGGGTCATATCTAGAAGAAGGGAGCTAAGTATAGCATAAGTGAAGAGTTGATGGGACCTGACGGGCCATAGATCTCAGGCACCGTAGATCAACTGTCAGGGATCATATTGGGCGGAGAACTAGCATGGAGGTTACTTCTTGAAAGAGGGTTGATAAGAATACTGTGGTTTTGACTCGGGACCATGTGGTGCCACCAGATTCATTTCGGGGAGAAAAATAGTCTACCCCAAAAGAATTTTCCTCGCCCCTAAAATCGGGAAGCGTATATAAAGGGGGGACACTTGTCATTATTTTATGTTTTTTCAAATCGTTGGAACGTTGAAAGTTGACACGATTGCTCCCTTCAAATTGAAGCTAAACAGTGCACCAAATTCACATGTCTTCCACTCATTCGCAGGTAATTTTCATCATCTCCATGGATTCTGTCGTTTTGTCTATAATAGAGCAAGATCCCCCACCAATTGAAGAATCTCTAATTGACAAAGACTCTGATGTGTTTGACACTGAAATAACCGTCTCACTCGTCTCCATGTCCAGAGGAAATGTGTCAGATAATGTAGGGAGACATATACCCTTTCCCAAGGCGGTCCAAGCCTCCATAGTCCCTTACACCGTCGAAATCACATTCCCTTTTCCGGAATTCATAGGTTGGTGCACGTAACAATACTCATAGGAAGAGAAGGTTGTTTTAAATAAATTAGGGTCGGAGGTTCTGTGTAGAGTAGTTAGCCCGTCCATTTAATATGCCCTCATCATACCGGAGTCCCCCTCCAAAACGTCTGAACCCTTCGAGGAAGAAAATCTAGTTACAACTTACATGGAATGTCCCCTCGAAGTCAAAAACCTATTTTTGTAGACAATTGTCAAACCCGAGCATTATTTTGAGAGTTTGTCCTTGCCAATGAATGTAAATGTCATGGTTATTGAAATTTAGTGGGCTTGTTCCAACTCAGTCAGATTCTAGGATTAGATAATGAAAAATATGTAGTTGAGGTCATGTTAGGTTTTCTGTTAACTTTTTTCCAGTCGGAGTCTAGTCAATCAGTCCGTATCAATTTTGATAAATTCATAGATGATAATGTACACAAATAGCTTGTGAACTTCCTATCACTAAAGCACTTCAGGTATTACACATACTTGTTGAAGATGTTCTTAGAGATAAACAAGAGAGAGTTACCTGAAGCAACATTCATCTCAACTGAATGAAAAAGAATCACAATGCTCATTTTCATAAATATGATCATGTCCATAGTTTATAGCCTGATCTTCAACACTAGCCTACCAAGAGCCCTAGAGGACATGAAAATTTATTTGCAACCAAATCCATAAAATAGAGTGGGATATTGGGTGTTGTTCATGCATTCTACATTAATTTGGGTATATGGTTGTCAAGAGGAATCTTACCTTATGCCTATTTTTATGACAACCATAGTCTTTTCCCTAGAGCTCATCAAGCAAAGAATCATCTCAAAGAAAAAACATTTTCTAAAAATGCACAAGGTGTCCAACCTAAAATTCCCTTTCATCATAGGACCCTTTGTCATGAAGACTAGATCCTTCTTATCTCAGATCCAGGCCAAACTCAAGGAGTTTGGATTTGCACAACTACAAGGGAGAAGACATGATCCACATTAGGTTATATCTAAAAGAATATTGATGAGAAAACAATACCATTATGAATATGAGTATGTTGAAGGTTTTGACAAATTAGACAATTTAGAAACTTGTGCTTATATGAAAGCCATCTTGCAGCCTGCTCAAATACAACAAGTAGGGCCAACCCTACAACAGACTTAGACACAACAAACCTCTCAGAAACTGATACTCCAAGTTCCCAAAGTAATTGTCCACACCAAAAGAAGTAGTTCAGAGGCCCTAGGCACCAGTAGTCAACATAATTCTCCCAAGAAGATAAAGATCACACGATATCCACGGATAACATATCTGGATGAAGAAGATCCTAAGGAGAAAGTAAGTATGGATACAGTGGAGAGTGGAACCAACAAGGAAGAAGTTGGTAAAAGAAGCACGCCCCAAAGTGAAAGCAGATCAAGAGCTTTCAGCAACAAAAAAGATTTAGCAAAGCAATATGATGTGAAAGGAAGCTTGGCCATGAGTGAAATAAGAGAGTTGATACATGAGGTAGAAAGTATTTCTCAGCATAAATCTTCTCTGTTCTCAGTCAGGGATATAGATAAGAAGACACTCAACATAGTAGTTGTAGATGAGGATAAAGTGTCCGAGTTTAAGTTGCATTATGAAAACATCAGTGCCCCAGACAAGGTGAAATTCCACAAAAAAACTAGTGACATATTGTATTCGGACTACCTAGGTCTAAGATTTAAGATTTCAATGTTGAAAACTCATGGACTTAAATTGGAGGGACAATTGAGACAAGAGAAAGCGTCCAACAGAGCTTGGTAGACTCAATTAAAGCAATTATAATTTGAAGGCCCTCAGGGAGTGAAATCCTCCTTGGAGGAGAAACACAAGATAATCCAAATCTTGAATAAAAAACTAAAAATTTCTGCCACAGAGAATCCACAAACAACATAACTGGTTGCTCTAGAACAAGAGAAGGAGACATTTTGATAAGAAGCATTGAATTACAAGGCCAAAGTATTGCAGCTGGAGAAAGAAAAGGTAAATTGGTCACAAGGACAAACATGAGCATTAGACATGGCTGTTGTTGTACCTTCTACTGCAGAAACTAGGCCAAGCACTGAGGATTGGTTCAGGCTATGTCCCAAGTTAGCCTGAAGGGAGGAGAAATCAAGAGCCTTAAGGGAGATATAGAAAATTTGCAACAAGAAATGAGAATAAAGGATGAGAAGATGGCCCAGTTCCAAAAAGAGAATCAAGATTTATAGGAAAGAGTAGAAAAGTTGAAGACAAGGTTGAAAGAAAAAGGAATGTTGCAGGGAGCCAAACACGTCATCTGAGATTCTATTGTTGCTGAAATGTCCAAGTTCAGGGTATACTTAAATTTCATCAATGAAAAAGATAGCATGTCCATCACAACCAGAGGCAGATGGACTGTTGTGAGTGAGACGCTGGAAAAGAAACCCTCAGAGTGGGCCAAGAGAGTTATTTCCACATTGATCATTTGGGCCAGGAGAGTTATTTCCAAGAATAAATTGCTTAAATCAGTCCAAACCAAGGCCATCCAGATGGAGCAGAGCATACATGAATTCAAATATATGTTTGAAGAGTTGTTCGTCAAATGCCTCCCACCATTTTGGGATGGAAAAGGGAAATTGTATGACCAAGAGGAGCACAAATCTCATCTCTCCCAATGCAGAATGGATTACTCCAAGTTTGAAATCCTGGAGCACAACATGAAGGGGAAAAAATTGGTGGAGCATTTGACCACAAATTTTGTGATCTTGAATCAGTTCAAGACAGTGAAGATCAAACTGTCAACCATGACTTATGCCTCTTGGATTGACCTAGAGATCCTGATCAAGGAAATGATGGACTACGAAATCCCTTCTGACTTGCAATGGAAGGAGATAGTGCGGTTGGGCAAGACATAATGCAGTTTCCTCGGAACCAACAAATAGCCCCCAAGTGTCATCAAATTGGCAGATTCGAAAAAGGACAAAAGCAGGATAGATGGTGAAGATAGACGTTGAACAGTCAGAGAAATGGGTTGTTAGTTCATAAATCGTTTTTTTTTAATCATTGTAAATCGGTTCACATACCGAGACTATCAGTTGAAATTATTGTAGTCAGTTTTAGAAGTTGAAACGTTTCATTTCAACTACTTTAATTGGTTTCTAATTGAAAATAACTCAAAATTGTATAAATGAAAGAAGTTTTGAATGTGCTAATGTTGGCAGAAGTGTAAGGGCACCTCTTAGTTGTTTTCTGAACTCAACTGTAAATTTCTGAAGTTGAATTGAATGCATATGCAGAAGATTTTGAAGTCTCTATGAAACGATTCTAATGGTGGTGATATGAGTTTTGTCTCCTTTAATTGTATGTATTTCATGTTTTCTTTAATTCCATTTTCATTTTCTTTTGTTTAAATTGGATAGTTAAAAGCTCAGAATTCATCTCATGATGCTCTCGGCTTAAGCGATTTAAACTATGTAATTTTATTCCTAACTGATTCAAAATTTATTTCAGTAATGTTTTGATGTAGTTACTTGTTTTCCCCTTCTTCATACACTCTGCTTAAATACAATTTATAACTTAGATTCATTGCCTCATTTAGCCTTTATCCCCTGGAGAGTTCTACTGGTGAGTCATTGTTTACATTCACTTTCAGAATTTTGACTCCATAGCCCTAAGTGTCCCTCCCCTTCATTGCCAACAAATTTATAAAAACCCCCAAAACAAACTAAATCTAGCCATCGATTTCCAAAGAAACATCAAGTGACACGAGAGATCCCTCTCTGAGATGAGCAATCTAGTGTCCATCTCTAAAGCTGGTTGAAACAATTACTTCTGTCATTTTTCTATCATCCAAACAAAATTTACAGAGTGATAACATTCTGGCACTGTTGCTGGGGAGCGAAAGAGAAATCTTCCCTGGGAAAAGAATGAATTAAAGATTTAGTTTTGATTCCTAAGGGTGATAGTAAATCAAATACCTTATTGGCTGAGCTTATTTTTTCCTTGACGACTCCATTAACAAGAGAACAGTTGCACCAAGTAGTTCGAGCTATAAATCCTGGTTCACAAGACAATTCACACCAGGAGAAACCTAGACCCAGAAGCTGCAATTCCTATGTCTGATCCTGAAAAGATCATACACAAAAGAAAAGAAAGGAAAATAAGCCCAGTTTTTCATTTAGACTGATATTTATCCTTGCCCAAAGATGGAGTAACAAGCATTGAAGATCTTGAGTTTGATGTAAAATTTGAACAAACTTTGTTCATAACTAAATATGAATCTTGTTTGAATGAGGTCATATTTGAAGAAAGGAGATTCCAAGATTTGATTTTGGCTACAACAGCGAAGCCTATAGTGATTCATACTCAAAATCAACAACCACTCCAACCCATGACAACAACCATGGCAACTAGATTTTCTCCTCTTGTACTTCCTGCTCAGTTACATGATCTACCTTGGGAATACAATCTAAGGATCAAACTGTATGATGTTGAAGGTAGTGTGTTAGCCCAGAAACATCTAGAATGGTTCAATTATTTTATAGACTTGGAAGAAGTATATTTTGAAGATGTGAAAATGAGGCTATTTGCATAAAGTCTTGCAGGGGAAGTGAGGAAGTGGTTCAGAGCTCTTCCTGCAGCTAGTATCATAAATTTTGAGGCCTTTGAAACCAATTTCCTTGCAAAATGGGGTGACAAGAAAAATCCCCTTCAATTGTTGACTCAGTATAACAACATGAGGAGGTCACCTAATGAAACAGTGCAGGATTTTTTAGCGAGATTTGTAAAGTTCTATAATCTCATTCCTACTGAGGTAAACCCCCCCCTAAAAGATGATCAACTCAGATATGCTAATTCTTTTGAAAGTGATTTTGCTTTGTTATTAAGGGAACAAAGATCCACTTCATTAGATGATATGATGACTGATGCCATAGAAGTTGAGGTAAATATAATGGCTTTAGGAATGATAAAATCTAACTCTGACATGGACATGAACAAATCTCAAGATAAGGTACAACCTTCAACCCCACAAACATCAGAAGAAAGGTTTGAAACGATGATGAGAACTGTTGTTCCAGAGTTTGTACTTAAGGCTAGAAAGTACAGGGTCTAGGCATCTAAAGGTGAGTAAAAGATAAAAAGGGGAAGAATCAACCTTTGGGAAAGGAAGCTAAGGCTGATTTCTAAGTTGTCTCTGTCTCGCTTCCAAATGTTTCTGGATGCTTATATCCAGTTCAATTGTGGCCCATGAACGTTTGCGTTCTACCCGGGTGATGCCAGTTTTAAGTATGGTGTCAAAAATGTTCAAAGCGATGCTGGTTTGATCCAATAGGCCGGGTTCAATGTTGGGCTGTCTTGCAATGGGCACAGTCATGGAGGAACAAAAATTGAAAAGAAAGTTCAAGGTTTAAAATGCTACTTCAATTTTTTGATCGTATAAAAGATAATTTTCGAATCCAATGTTAAAGGTAGAACACAAACCAAAGGCCTTCTCCTGTAACTGAGTTAACTTTTTAAAGAATCATGTATGAAATGTGAGAAAACATTAAGCAGTCGACAATGCGAGGCTCCTATCAAGGGAGAATCTCGCCTTGTAAATAAAATAAGAAAAAGGAAAGAAGAAATATGACGAAGCATAAAATATAGAGATCTAAAAAGTTCACAGGTCTTGTACCTACTGATAGCTGATACAGAGGAAAAATTGCAAGTGATTAGACGAATAAAAATTTTCTCACCACAGTAGAAGTTGTACTAAATTGCAGCTAAGCATTCATCAGAAATATATATGTGAAATGAAATTTAATATAAGATAACAGAGAAAACAAAACTCATAACTCAGTCTTCACAGAATCAGGAATCTTCGGATTGCTTTGTATTAATTTTCAAAAGGAAAAAAGTCTCTCTTACAATCAGCCGAGAAAGGTCCATCCCCTTTTCCTCACTTCAAAATGCATATTTATACAAACTTCTAAACATTCTAACTTCAATCGTTCCAGAAGTTTTCGGTTACAAAATGGGAAATTTAAGCATTTCACTTCTTTGTCTTTGTCCTCCTTCATGCGGGTAGAGCACCTTCCTTTCTTTACTCTTCGGGTTCTAAAAATAGAACAAGAAAACATTTGTCATTATTTGGCACCAGAAACCTACCCCTTCACCTGCTCGATGCAAGTGACGCACCTCTCCACTTGCTCAGTGCAAGTGACGCACCTCTCCACCAACTGGGCTATCAACCTAGGAGGCTCTGCTTGGTCGCTTGCTTCAAAAGTGTAACAACTCTTCGCCACCTGTGGAAAACTTTTTCCCACCTGTCAGTCCTCTGTGATTATGCAGTATAGTTGTAAACTTGGTTGTACTAGCCATTTGTCCACTTGGGCCATATCGACCTGGCTAATCTGGGATATCTCCACTTGTTGCTTCTCCATGTTTTCTTTGATGTCCAACAAATGTTTAGCTATATTGATTTTTCCCAGTGTCCCAACACTGCTTTCCTTATCAAGGTCTAGAAAACTTTTACTTATCAAAGAGAACGTTTCCTCAAAAAATTTCATTACTTCGTTAGCTCTCCCCTTGCTTTCTGATATGTTCTGCTCCCAGAACTTCAACAGGATATTACCTCTGGTTTTTTCTGCAATGGATAATTTTGAGTTGTTGACCGTCTCTATCTTCGCTGTAGCTATAGAAACATCTTAGAAAGCAACCCGTGCTACCCCTGATTCTCTTTCTCTCAAAGAAACATTTTCTAATATTTGATCTACCATCCAGAAATGGTTTTGAATGGTTCCTACCTTTACCAGAAAGTTTTGTTGAGTCGTAAGTACCTTATGTCGGATTTCGGTGGCCTGCGATCTGAGCACCTTTATGTCTATAACCTGGTTCTTGGCCACCTCCAATTTCGAATGCAACTCTATAATTTGTTTCCCCTGCTGGCTTACCTGTGCTTGGATAGTTTGTGCAGACTGACGCACTTGCTCAAGGTCAAACCTGAGCTTCTCGATTTCATGCAGGTCAGCTGTTTGGGCTTCCTCAAGGCTCATGCTCACCTCATCATTGACATTCACTTCAGCAGTAGCCACCTTAAATTCCAATTTACTGATCATGAGGTTCTTTCGTTTCAACTGGGCCATCAAAGTCCCAACTAAGTACTGATTAGCTGTAGCATAAGCCCCTAGTGTCCCGGCTATCTCCTCTGCAAATTCTCCCTCTTTCGCGGTCTTCCCATCTGTCGTGATTTTAATTTTTTTAGCCATTACGCCCTCTTTTTGATATAATCCTTGCCTCACCACGACCTTTCTTTTTTTGTCAAAGAAAAATTCGTTGGGAGGCAGCTCCTCTATAGAAATAGGTGTCAGTTCTTCATTGAAAATCCATCCCACCTTTTGTGAACTGCAATGGTGTGACAATAAAAGTCAGACTATCGATTTCCTTGGATGTTTGTTTCGGGGTGACCTCTGTAACTGGGTTGTTTGACATGAGAAAAAGTGAGTCGCCTAATCTCTGCAAAGGTATCTCTGCTTGGCCTTGGACCTACTTGCCTGGTGTGCCCTTTTTGGGGTTTCCTTCCTGCTTCTGGGGGACTTCGGCTCCTTTATCTGAGGTTCTAGCCTCCTTGGATTTCCCTTGGTCCTTCTCCCCACTAGGACTCGATTCCTTTGCACCTTTGGCTCCCGTCTGCTTTGTAACTGGAAGCTCCAGGGATTCACCCTGTAAAATTTGGGGGAGACAACTCCGTTGATGCTCTTGGAATTTCAAAAATTCAGCCATGTCTCCAGGTGGCAAGGCTTGAATCTGACTTAGGACTTCAGCGAAGGACCTCGTGCCTCAGAATATTTCGTCATGTGGGGAATCCTCGGGTTCATACCTCTTCAGACTGCAACTTGCGAGGTGATTGCTCATAACCTTACTAGGGTCATGCTTCTTGAACTCAATATCCACCAGCTTCATTTCTTCTAAATCCATAGCCTTGACTTTGGCGTGGCCAAAATATAACAAGGAATATGCACCGATATGAATAGGGAAGGGAAACCATAGCTTTTTTGATGCTCCTTTGAGCTCTTTGCTTATTCCGCTGAGCACAGTCTGTCTAACGATATCAAAACACAATAGTGTATCTGGAAGGAATAGCGGGAGGGAATATGGAGGGACAGAGGTGCCGAAAACCCTGATATACAAAAATTTCACCTCTTGATACCAATTTGCCACGCTGCTGAGGCTGGTCGCGATGCTATCTGATATCCTGGGAGGCAGCTGGCCAAAAATGGCGACATGCAGTGGCACCATTACCCAGTTGAAGATCTAGTAGATGAATTCTTTGGCCTTATCCTCCCAAAGCTTCGAGTTGTAGACATGGATAGGCTATGTATTAGATGGAGCCCAGCTCCAGTTCATCAGGGGGAAGGGTGCCATGAAGCATATGGCATCCATGATGTAAACAGACATAAAGAATGAAGATTCTATCTTACTCGCCCTCTGTGCTCGATATTCAGTAATTCGATTGGTCAGGCTGTCAGACAACAGTTTGGCTCAGTCAAAAGAGAAACCCTCAGTGACTGTATGAATGAGTGGCACCCATGGGAGGAAGAAATGGGTAGTGTCTTCCTTCCCATACAACCTGTAGGTCATCATGGCTATGTAATTGAACTGTGGCTCCAAAGAAGAGATTGAATAGATCCCATTGGAGTCAGCCCTGAATTTCGTGGGGTGTGAGATCCAATCTTTGATCAGATCGAACAAACTTTTTGCATACTGCTCGCACTCCTTCTTCTTGAAGCCTTCTAGGAATTTGATGTTTTGAGTAAGGTTCGACGTGGGTGACAGTTTATACATTGCCTGCAAATGTTCTGGTCGGAAGGTACCAATTGTCACCTTTTGTTTGTTGATAATCATCCTGGTTGGGATGTCCACATGGTCTAATGCCCACCTGATCATATCAAAATAGGGAAGAAGCTGGGGCCTTGCTGTTATTTTGTGCATCTCTACTTAAGCAATGATTTTGTATTTGGTTGATAAATCGTCCTTCTCGTTATCGCTAGAATCATCCGAACAATTTATCGACTCACATTGAAAGATGTTGGAAACATATGACCATGTATTGATAGAATTAATACTTCAGGGCGAGGTATCGGAAACAACGTCTGAACCCTGACCTGAACTCTCGACAACTGACTTGGGAATTTTTCGTGGAGCTGTGAGAATGAAACCTGGAACTGGACCACCTGTTGAACAGATTTGAAAATCACAAACAACGGTTAACCTGGTAAAATGGCTCTGTGCGTAAATAGAAATGAGAAGTGAAAAAATGAAGGAAAAAACTCTTTATCTTAGTCATTTAAACCCCTAGTGTCCTTGCGAACAGAACGGTCAAATCACTTAAAGAAATATTTAGCAGTAAAAGTGAGATCCTACTATCTGTCACCTCATCATAGTTCAAATAAATTCCATAATTGTTTGATGATTCGTAACACAAATCAATGCAAAAAACATTTAAATTTACTATGTAGACGGTGTGTGTTAAAGTTTGCATTGATGCATCGATTAATCCAACTTAGCTCCTTTAATTAAGTTTGTTTTAGTCTTTAATCCCCCTTTTTCGACATTCTCCGTATCGGAAGATTTCATTCCTACCCTTTGAGCCCCCAAAACTCGAAATCGCGATGATGTGATTTAGTTAAAAAACGTGATCTGACTTAAGTTCTTAATTAATCCATACTTAATTAATTAATGTTGCGACTTTGCAACTTGGAGCTACGAAGGTATGATTTTTTGGGAGAGCGATCGCCGAGTCGTGAAACCACGACAATGCTTAACTAGGGTTTAAAGTGACTTACTCCTGACACTAACCTGGGTAAACTTTTAAAACCATTTCGCGAATTTGCATATCGGAGTTTGGAAACCATGCGACTTGTAACTCCTGAAGTGCAATAGCACGAGGTAATAAAAGTGATAAACTAGCTTAATGGTTAAGTTACGGTGATTTAGGACTATAACGTCCATTGCCACTTCGCATGTTGGGGTATTGAGGCTTTCAGTGGGTAAAGATCATAAAGTAAAAGACAACCTGAAAACCAACTTTTGATTTTAAGAATTATATTTCAACCACTTGGAAAAGGCGGCTCCAACAAGAACCATGGAGAGAATGATAGAGAGAATGGATTTAGATAATAGGCCTAACACTAGAGAATGGGTTGATGGTAAGCCAAGAAATCAGAGAAGACCATCGATCCCACAAATAAGATAAAGATAACAAAGAAATTAGGGGAATCAGGGAAACCAGGTAAACCAAAGAAATCAGGGGAATTAGGAAAATCAGGAAAATCTAGGGGACTAGCAAATAAGTCCTCCTTTTCAAAATAATTATGTGAATGAGAATTATGATGGATATTTTAAAGACAACAAGAATTGTTGTGATGATAAAGAAACAGAGGTGTTTTCAACTAAAGAAGAACATGACCAGTTCATGGATGCAAATGAGATATTCATGCAAGATGAGGAGGAAAGGTTAAAAGTAGAAAGTGAATATTACCAAGAAGGATTGCAGAATGAGATCATGCAATTCCAGAGACAATACAATCTTTGAAATCAGAAAGTTCTTGCAAATTCCCCAAAGGGAAATCCTCCAAAGGGAAAATCCACCAAAGAAACTCAAAGAAACATACCCTCTTCAAGTCAGCCCAAAAAAGACTCTGCTGTAAAAGATGTTGTGGAAAAAAGAAAGCAGAAAGAAGAGCCCCAGAAGAAAATAATAGAAACAAGGAAAGAAACCCTCACCAAAGAGGTAGAGAAAACCTCATATTCCTTTAATTTTGAAAGTGAGATGGCCAAGATTAAAATTTATGTACCATTCAATGAATTGATCAAGAACAATTAATATAGAAATCAGATCATCAAGACGCTTAAGATAGAACAAAATTCTGACATTTTGAACATACATGATGATCATTGAGCCATCTTATTTGGCCCACGAGTAGAGGAAAATAATGATGCTGAAGAGGTCCCCCCTTTCCATGTCATCTTGAAAATCCATGATATGAATCTACACAATGCCATGTTGGATTCAAGAGCATCCCATAACCTAATGCCCATGTTGGAGTCAAGAGCATCCCATAACCTAAAGCCAATGCTAAGTACAAGAAGCGCCATGATCAACACAGGGTACCACACCAGTTTTAGGTTGGAAACAAGGTCTGGTTACATTTGCAGAAAGAGCATCTTACAGGGGCCCATTGGAATCTTTTCCCACTTCACTATGGGCCTTACACTATCACTAAGGCTATGGGTACAAATGATTTTGAGCTCAAAACCCCACCCTTCCTTGGCTTGCACCCAGTGTTCAATGTGGACCTCCTTTGGCCATATTTTCCACCATTATTGGGCACCTTAGATATCGAAGAACAACTGGCACCAACAGAGCTCAACCATGACTACATGGAATGGGAATCCATTGATCAGATAGTGGACACACAGGTTAAGGGCACTCGCCGGCAGAGGATCCATCTTTATCGGGTTTTTAAGGCAGGGCAACTCCTACACCAAGGAAAGTGGCTCACCTAGGGCCAAATTAAACAAAACTTTGCTCACCTAATGGGGGAACTCAACACAATGGAGACCATTTATTCCTAAGGGGGGGGTACTGATCAAGGTGGATATTGGTGGCCACCCACCTATTCCAACTGGCTCCTCTTAACAATTTTTAGTTCAACGCGTTCTTCTGTATTTCTTTGTAATTGTTGGTTCTACACTTCTGGGGATTTCTGAAGCCCTACACATCTTTTAGGTGGATACTGGTGGCCTCCCACCTAATCCAACTAGATTATTTTGTATTTTTTCATGTCAGCACATCTTGTTGTACTTCCAGGGCCATTTTTGAGTCCCCAAGAAGTTGTTTTTTGTCTCGCCACAGTCAAACTATAGACAGAGTTAGATTTTGATGGTGTAATGCGTATTTATCGAAAATACCTTTCCAACGGGATATCACTCACCTAAAACTAAGTTCGTATGAAAAATTTACGGCCTCAGGAAGTTGATGTACCAACTTACCCATAGGGGCCCACATAACGTTTGGTGTTTCATATCCTAGGGTTAGGTTTTTGGATGTCTAGGGTTTTGGAATTCATGAGTAATGTTAAAAAGGCCTCTGCAGCCTCATTGTCATCATTCTTCTTAGATGGATGCATGTAGCAACTAGATATCTTCTCAAAGATATCTACCACCATTAAAGCAAGTGTTTCAGTTCTATAGTTTTACAATTTTAACCTATTTCATTCATTCAATAGAAGATATTGTTCACTGGATATCTGTGTTTTTCTTCATATCTATATGTTTATTGTATTGATTTCATTAATCAGTTATTTTCTCAACTAAATCCATATCAAAAGGTATGGTTGAAGGTATGTCTAACTGCTCTCTCGATTTTAATTTCTGTGAACATTGTGTATATGGGAAGTAGAATCGGGCAATATTCCCCTCTGGTGCAATGATGGAAGAAGGAAGTTTACAACTAGTTCATAGTAATGTGTTTGGTCCTGTATCAGTTCCATCATTGGGAAAATATGTGTACTATGTCTCATTTATAGATGATGTAGACCCCCCTTCTCTCCTTGGGGCTATGCGACCTTCCAGTCTAGGATCGTTCAAATCAAGGAGTCAGATCGACTCTTCGAGACTTTGCTAGATCCCAACTATTTACACAGGTCCCCTTTCCTTCAAATTGTAGGTTCTTTCAAATCCACAAGCTCTTTCTTGGCCTCTTTGAAGAATTTAAATAATAGACACTAGCTCCCCTCACTAGGTTCTTTCCTTCACATGTGGCCTCGGGCTATGACCTAACATAAGCACATGATTGTGGGTTGGCCAAGAGTGGTTTGAGATCGCACCACTTTTATCCCTGCAATTCATTACCAATTCCCACGTATCCCTCTGGAAATACCGTGGTTTTGATTGTGAACCCCTCTAATATTTTTAAAGTTCGATCACTTTCTGTCCCCGCAAGTGTGCACTACCATCAATCTTGTGACCTCGAGCGGTGTCTCTTGATCAACGGCTACAATTAACTTCTCTCTTTGGGATTTGGGAGTTTCAAAAGATCTGCCCTTTCTTCCTCCAAAGTGGTTATCTTTCGATGTGGAAGATCTGCTTACACCTGTCCTCAGCAAATGAACGGTTTCGATGAACTCTGGCTCTCTAGCCTTGGGAGTTCTTTTTGAACACACTCCTTTTTTGCCTGTAGTGACGTTTCTCTGAAATGGAATATCTTCTACCATGCATCCTCCTCAAATCAATGGCTCTGGTCCACTTCGGGACTTCATCCTTTCAGCCAAGACCAGATCAACGGCCTTTGGCTACTCTTGGCTAGCCACGGTCGAGATCCACTTTGGGACTTCAAAAATTTCACCCTCTACTCTCCTTCGGAGTATTCCGTACCCAGAGTCCTGGATCTTGCGTTGCGTGTCCACTTAAAATCAATGGCTCTAGTCCACTTCGGGACTTCAGCCTTTGAAGGTCTCAACTTCTCCATGCTCACTTTCTCCTAGATTGTTTTCACCTAGAGTTCACAATCTATCGACGCGAGTCCCTTTAAATATGATGGCTATGATTCACTTCAGCTATTTGGGCGCTTTCATCCTAGAGTACATAATTTGTCAATGCATGTTCTTCACAATGGATGGTTGCGATAGACACATGACTATGCATCCGACGTTGATCCACATGATCACTGGATTCAACATGTAGGGACCAAACCCTCAGAAATTATACCCAAGAAAGGTTGCATATCTCACACTAGCACAACGAATAAAAGACACCTACGACGATGTAGATAAGGGGAAGTAAGGCTACAAGGTAGCCTCCATCCAAGATGGCGCAGTGCGCCTAGATTTCTAGTTGATCGTTGGTAGGCTCATTAAGAAGAAAAGACCAACGCAAGTCACAGGGTTCATCGTCGACCTCACAAGAAAATGTGTTGAAGGGATGAAAATGAACTGGGTGAGCTACCTTGTCAACCAGTTGGAGCAGGATTTTCATGAAGCACAGGACCCAGGATACAAGTTTCACTTTAGATAGTTGTTGATTCTTGTTGCCTTTATCGCTTAGGATATTCCAAAGGGAGTGACTTTCCCGGAGGTTGAGCAGTTTGAACCACTGGTCGTGAGGTTCACTACCCTGTGGTATTCAAGTGACATGGTGAAGCAATGGAAGTAAAATGTGGTGTTCCACATCTATTACTTACAGCTGAAGAGGGCCATTGAATCCTTCCCTCGCATGATGGAAAATACACTCCATAGGTTTAGTCCACTTGCGAAATTCTGCACCAACAGGCACTTAATATATATCACTATGTGCAAGGATGAAAACAAGGAAGAGTTGCAGTCCTATTACAAACTGGCCGAGGAAGATATGGAGGAAAAAACCAAGGAATGGCCTGTAGAATTCCTTGTACCAGTCGAACAAACAAAGCTCTTCGAACTCGACCTCATCAGAAATCCTATGGTCACCTGAGAAGAATACGATGGATCGAGCAATTCCAAGAAGACGAAGAAGAAGGAATAAGTGCAGGAAATAAATAACACATAGGAGAAAACTGTAACTAACTCACTTGGAGGAGGAGGAGGTGACGAAGTAAACCAAGAGGAGGAAGGGGAATAAGAAAAGAAAGACAAGGGTGAAGTGACACCGTGTAAGGATCTCCTTATAGAGGCCGAGACATCAAAGAAAATAAAGGTTTCTCCAAAGAAAACTTCGGAGCAGAAGAAGTCACAAGCCAATAAGCCCCAGTTACAGACCGTGCTCACAGTGGATGACATTGACCTCATAATCGCAGCTGTAGAAGACACTTCGGAAGATATTTTGCAATGGAACAAATCAAAGCAGGAAACCATGTATAATAGGATCAAAGTGAAGCTGAAAGGGGTACAACAAGCCCTCTATGCAAGCCACGCAGTGTCTACAGTTCCATCGACATCAGAAGGTATAGAAGTGGGAGATGAGCTTGTCCAACTATACAGATTAACAAATGCGACAGAGAATTGCCTTTGACGAGTACAGGAAGAAAAGGAACAGGCCACAGAGGCCTTGACGTAAGAAAAGGAGGAATCCTTAGATCAACTTAGGGTTGCGCAGCAAGAAAAATATGACCTCTGCGCAAAGTTTGAGGAGGACAAAGAGAAGATCCAGAGAGAAAAAGACCAGCTTCTCATAGAGCAGACTGCGGTCAAGGAGACAGTGGCTAGAGCACTTTTCTCTATGCCAGGCCTGGCATAGATGGAAGAAGAAAAATCTGAGAGCCAAGTGGGGAAGCTCACTGAATCCATTCAGTAGCTTTAAGAAAGGGTTGTATAAATGGAACTGAAAGCAGTGTCGAGCACTCCGCAGGAAGTGCGGGATTAGAGAGAAGAAACTACCAGGGGTGCAGTAGAAAGAATCAGGGCATTTCCCTTGGAATGTAAGAAACTCAATAACTGAAGTGTGTAGACCTATGAGCATCTTGCAAAAGACCCGAAGTTTAGGAGATTGGAGGCACAACTCCAGGAGACGAAGAAACAAGCATCGACAATGCAAGCATAGCTAAAGCAGTTGTCGACAGTAGAAAATATGAAAAGGTCATAGGAGGTGCATGCAGTTCATAAGCAGGTCAATGCAATCCAGAGTAGAGTCATGGAAGTGACCCAGAGAATTTAGCTAGTGCAGGACGAAGCCTGCACACTTTTTGAAGAGATTGAGGGACAAGGTGCATAGCTAGAACAAGTGGTCACCACGGTGGAAAAACGCTTGGAAGGGCCTTTTACCGAGAAATTCATTCAGGAGTTTATCGACCAGGAGGTTGTGGAAAAGAAGCAAGTCGAGGCAACTCGAGCTAAGCTTGAGGCCTTCGAAGAATATTTTCCCAGATCAGAGTGACTCAGGATGAGTCACAAGTGAGTGTTCGAGGCTTGTTGTCCCTTGACCAAGTTTTGAGGAAACGTTGTTCATGTTTGACCATTTTTTGGAACTTCGATAGGCTGGTCGAAGACGGAGTGCCCAGGAAAAGCGAATATCGTAGGATCTTGCCCCCTTTTATGATATTTTTGGGTTTTAGGGATTATGTAATGGGTATGGTATGTCGGCCCATGGGTCAAGAGTCAAGTTTTTGAGATAAGTGGGCTTTGTGCAAGATATGTAAGCCAGAGTGCTAAGTGAAAATAGTTGTGAAGGATTTGTACACAGACTGTGTAAGGATCTATGCTTTGACCTAACTCAGGGAAGGAGGATTTGGCGAGGTGTGCATAGATCTCTTGTCCTATGCAGATTTGGAAGATTGGAAGAGGCTAATAAAGAAGAAGAAGAAGAGTTGGTGGACATAACCCCACACTGGGGTGAACCATGTATATCTTGTGTCGATGTGCTTTTGCTATGATGTTCATGTTGTTTATGTACTTAATTGATTAATATATATGTATGATAGGTCCAGTTGATGCTTAGTGCTTTATGATATGAATGAATTTTAGATCTACTTTGATTCTATGTGTTGAATGGTTAGATATGCTTGGGTCTTGGTTGTTACTGCGTTGATATGTAATTAGTGTTTTAACATGTGATGTGAATAGGGGTTAGAGATTAATGAATGTTATGGGCTAAGTGATATGTTAATGTTGGCCCTTGACCAATGTTTGAATAATACTTGGTCATATTTGACCGTTTTTGGGACTGTGACAGCTTGCCAAATATGGAGCGCAATGTGAAGAGAAAATTAGGGAAACTAGACCTATTTTTGGGTCACTTTAGGGTTTTGGGTTGATGTAACAGGAAAGGGATGTCATCCCATGGGTTTACCCACGTTTAGGCCCATTTTGTAATCTATAAATAGATACTTAGGCAATGTAAGTAGAGGATGGTAGTACATCTATGTGATGTATAGCTAAAGGTTTAGTGCTAGTAACTGGATCTGTGTGATCAGATGTATATTGCAAGTGCTATGTGCATGATTGTAAGGAGCTTGAAAAGCTAAGTGCAAGTTGTTGTAGTTTTGTGCTGAAGTGCAAGGAAGAAGGATCTAGCGAGTTGCATAGATATTTTGTCCTGTGCGATGTAAGGGTCATTGAAGCTCTGTGCTGTAACTGCTTGACCGAGATAATAAAAAGGAGAAGACTTTGTTGACATAGCCCCAGGGTGGGGGTGAACCACGATAAATTTTTGTATAGTGCTTTGTGCTTCGACCTAATGTGTTTACCTCCTTCTTGGCTAAGTGCTTGATGTGATTAAATAGATTTAGTTATGCTTTGTGTTTCTGATATAGGAATGAATGTTAGATCTGATATATAAGATACTTAGTGTCTAATATGGTGAATCCAATCTATCTTGTTGTATCTAAGTGTTAAGTCTTCACGAATATAAGTATATACTGCGATGCTCTGTGATATCTGCTAAGTGTTGTAAGGGTTGAATATTGATGGATAAACCATGCTAGATAAATGATAAGTACTATAATCACATATATGTGTCCCAGCTAAGGTTGCAGACGTTTGAGTCCTGCAACCACCCCTACCTCTACCTCGGGTGAGACTTCATCTTCTTTGCAAGTGTTTCCGAAAGGGCCAGTAGTTAGGGTTTGTTGGTGCACTCTTGAGCATGAACCCTGGGTCTGCCTCTGTGCCAACAGTTAAGTACTATGATCACAGATCTGTGTCCTAGCTAGGTTGTAGACACTTGAGTCCTGCAACCTCCCCTGCCTCTACCTCAGATGAGAATTCATCTGCTTCGTAGGTGTTGTCGAAAGGGTTGGTATTTAGGTTTTTGTTGCTGTGTTGTTGAAGCATTGAACCTTGGGTCTTCCCCTATTCCAAAAAAGAGTACAGAGACATATTCTCCTCACGCACTGGGGTACCGACACACTACCAAGTCAAGCATCCAATTGATCTCACCCTTGGTGCACCTCTGCCTAATGGACCAGTCTATCATTTCTCAATGATGGAAAATGATGAAATCAAGTGTCAGATCCAAGCGATTCTTCAAAAGGGGCACATTAGACCCATCTCATCCCATTGTGGTAGCCCAATTGTACTGGTATAGAAGAAGGATGGGACCTGACAACTCTGCATTGATTACAGAGCATTAAACAAAATCACAGTCAAGACCCAGTACCTAATTCCCAGGATTGATGACCTTCTTGACCAACTCAAGGGGGGGAATTTCTTCAGCAATATTGACCTAAAGTCTGGCTACCACCAAGTTCCCATCGAACCAATTTATGCATGGAAGACAACTTTCAAATCTAAAGAAGGACTCTTCAAAAGGCTGGTCATGCCCTTTGTCTTAACAAATGCACCAACCACTTTTATGAGGTTGATGAATCATGTATTGAGACGCTTCACCAAATACTTTGTGGTGGTATATTTGGATGACATCCTCATCTTCAAAAGAACTTGGGAGGAGCACATGCGACATATTTAGCAGTTTTTGAGCACTCTGCAGAAACACAAGCTATATGACAACTTGGAAAAATTCTCCTTTGGCATGAACATGGTCCAATACTTGGGATACATTTTTTATGAGCATGGGGTACATGTTGATCTAGCTAAGATCCAATTCATTCGTGACTGTCCAGCCCTGACCACACTAACCAAGCTTCGAATATTCTTAGGACTGGCCAACTTCTACCGATGGTTCATGTTGGGATTCTCCCATATTGCATGGGCCCTCAGCCAAGTGACCAAGGGAAGTGGTAGGGAAACATTCGTGTGGGGGAAGGACCAACAACAAGCTTTGATGATCTAAAGAATCGCTTATGCTCATCTCCAGTACTCTCCTTGCCTAATCTGCAACAATTGTTCAAGATTGAGACTGATGGATCTGACTATGTTGTAGGAATAGTTCTTACTCAGCATGGTCATATGATGGCATACCATAGTGAGACACTCTCAAATATTGTCTGTAAATACCCTACCTATGACAAGGAAATGTATTCCATTGTAAAATCATGTCTTCAATGGAAACATTACATTTTGGGAAAGGAGATGATCAACCACACTGATCAAAATTGAAAAGCCTATGCAGTTCATACAGACACAGGGGAAGTTGCAGAATGACTGCCTTCAGAACTGTTCCACCTACCTACATCAGTTCCATATCAACATCAAGTATAATATAGGGAGCACAAATTGTGTCATTGAATGCCTCAGACAACCTCCCATGGTTTCACTTACCACTTTTCTCCATTCCTGTAGACTTGAGGCATATGAGTAGCCCCAACTTTATCAACAAGATATGGACTTCGCCACCACCTATCATCTCTTGGGTACAGGTGCGAATGTCACTGATTTTCACATTCAGGAATTGTTATGCCATATGGGCCATCTATGTGTTCCTACAAGAGATTGTGCAAAGATGATTTGGGAATCCCACTACAGTTGGATGGTAGGACATTTTGGCCTAGAGAAAATTGTGGTTGTTCTACAGAAACATTTTTAGTGGCCAAAACTTCGACAGGATGTCAGCAAGTATATTAGATCTTGCACTTCATGTGCCATTTCCAAGCCAACCATCAAGAAGTAAGGCTTATACACCCCTCTTCCTACACCCGATAAGTCTTGGGAATCCATATCGATGGATTACATGTCTGGCCTTCCATCCACCAAGAAAGGAAATGATTGTGTGTTTGTGGTTGTTGATCAGTTTTCAAAGATGGACATCCTCACATCCTACAAGAAGAACATCATAGTGGTCGATATTGCCAATATATTCTTCGAACGAGTGTGGGTCCATTTTGGGATACCACATACCATCATCTTTGATCGGGACAACAGGTTCCTCAACACATTTTGGTCAAGTCTCTGGTCATTGTTGGACACCAAGCTCACTAAATCCACTACTTTCCACCCCCAAAACAATGGCTAAACAGAGGTCATCAATCGGATAATTGTTCACATCCTATGCATGTACAACTCTAAGAATTCGTGTACATTAGATGAGAGTCTCCCCTATGTTCAACACAGTTACAACGAAGCTCTCCATAACTCCACTGACCATAACCCATTTTAGGTGGGGTTGGGATTCCAACCCTTGGGTCCCATTGATGTTGCACTACCTCTTACAATCGAAAAGACAGATTGTTCCCATGTTTAGTATGAGACCAACAAAGCCACCAGATTCATTGAGCTAGTTCAACACATTTTCCAACAGGTCCATGATATTTTGCAGAAAGCCAGTGCTAAGTACAAGAAGCGCCATGATCAACACAGGGTACCACACCAGTTTTAGGTTGGAAACAAGGTCTGGTTACATTTGCAGAAAGAGCGTCTTATAGGGGCCCATTGGAAGCTTTTCCCACTTCACTATGGGCCTTACACTATCACCAAGGCTATGGGTAGAAATGATTTTGAGCTCAAAACCCCACCCTTCCTTGGCTTGCACCCAGTGTTCAATGTGGACCTCCTTCGGCCATATTTTCCACCATTATTGGGCACCTTAGATATCGAATAACAACTGGCACCAACAGAGCTCAACCATGACTACATGGAATGGGAATCCATTCATCAGATAGTGGACACACAGGTTAAGGGCACTCGCCGACAGAGGATCCATCTTTATCGGGTTTTCAAGGCAGGGCAACTCCTACACCAAGGAAAGTGGCTCACCCAGGGCCAAATTAAACAAAATTTTGCTCACCTAATGGGGGAACTCAAAAAAATGGAGACCATTTATTCCTAAGGGGGGAGGACTGATCAAGTTGGATATTGGTGGCCACCCACCTATTCCAACTGGCTCCTCTTAACCAATTTTTAGTTCAACGTGTTCTTCTGTATTTCTTTGTAATTGTTGGTTCTACACTTCTGGGGATTTCTGAAGCCCTACACATCTTTTAGGTGGATACTGGTGGCCTCCCACCTAATCCAATTATATTATTTTGTATTTTTTCATGTCATCACATCTTGTTGTACTTCCAGGGCCATTTTTGAGTCCCCAAGAAGTTTTTTTTTGTCTCGCCACATTCAAACTATAGATAGAGTTAGATTTTGATGGTGTAATGCGTATTTATCGAAAATACCTTTCCAACGAGATATCACGCACCTAAAACTAAGTTCGTATGCAAAATTTACGGCCTCAGGAAGTTGAGGTACCAACTTACCCATAGGGGCCCACATAACGTTTGGTGTTTCATATCCTAGGGTTAGGTTTTTGGATGTCTAGGGTTTTGGAATTCATGAGTAATGTTAAAAAGGCCTCTGCAGCCTCATTGTAATCATTCTTCTTGGATGGATGCATGTAGCAGCTAGATATCTTCTCAAAGATATCTACCACCATTCAAGCAAGTGTTTCAGTTCTACAGTTTTACAATTTCAGCCTATTTCATTTATTCAATAGAAGATATTGTTCACTGGATATCTGTGTTTTTCTTCATATCTATATGTTTATTGTATTGATTTCATTAATCAGTTATTTTCTCAACTAAATCCATATCAAAAGGTATGGTTGAAGGTATGTCTAACTGCTCTCTCGATTTTAATTTCTATGAACATTGTGTATATGGGAAGTAGAATCGGGCAATATTCCCCTCTGGTGAAATGATGGAAGAAGGAATTTTACAACTAGTTCATAGTAATGTGTTTGGTCCTGTATCAGTTCCATCATTGGGAAAATATGTGTACTATGTCTCATTTATAGATGATGCAGACCCCCCTTCTCTCCTTCGGGCTATGGGACCTTCCAGTCTAGGATCGTTCAAATCAAGGAGTCAGATCGACTCTTCGAGCCTTTGCTAGACCCCAACTATTTACACAGGTCCCCTTTCCTTCAAAGTGTAGGTTCTTTCAAATCCACAAGCTCTTTCTTGGCCTCTTTGAAGAATTTAAATAATAGACACTAGCTCCCCTCACTAGGTTCTTTCCTTCACATGTGGCCTTGGGCTATGACCTAACATAAGCACGTGATTGTGGGTTGGCCAAGAGTGGTTTGAGATCACACCGCTTTTATCCCCGCAATTCATTACCAATTCTCACGTATCCCTCTGGAAATACTGTGGTTTTGATTGTGAACCTCTCTAATATTTTTAAAGTTCGATCACTTTCTGTCCCCGCAAGTGTGCACTATCGTTAATCTTGTGACCTCGAGCAGTGTCTCTTGATCAACGACTACAATTAACTTATCTCTTTGGCTTTGGGAGTTTCAAAATATCTTCCCTTGCTTCCTCCAAAGTGGCTATCTTCCAATGTGGAAGATCTGCTTACACCTGTCCTCAGCAAATGAACGATTTCGATGAACTCTGGCTCTCTAGCCTTGGGAGTTATTTTTGAACACACTCCTTTTTCGCATGTAGTGATGTTTCTCCGAAATGGAAGATCTTCTACCATGCATCCTCCTCAAATCAATGGCTCTGGTCCACTTCGGGACTTCATCCTTTCAGCCAAGACCAGATCAATGGCCTTTGGCTACCCTTGGCTAGCCACAGTCGAGATCCACTTTGGGACTTCGAAACTTTCACCCTCTACTCTCCTCCGGAGTATTCTGTACCCAGAGTCCTGGATATGGCATTGCACATCCACTTAAAATCAATGGCTCTAGTCCACTTCGGGACTTCAGCCTTCGAAGGTCTCAACTTCTCCATGCTCACTTTCTCCCAGATTGTTTTCACCTAGAGTTCACAATCTGTCGACGCGAGTCCCTTTAAATATGATGGCTATGATTCACTTCATCTATTTGGGCACTTTCATCCTAGAGTACATAATTTTTCAATGCATGTCCTTCGCAATGGATGGTTGCGATCTACTCTGGCCTTCGGGACTTCGATATTTTGTCACACTCCACACTTGAAATCCTCCGAAGTCACTTTCCCCGAAGTCTCAGATTTGTTGATGCGTACCCCCTTTGGTGACCAATGACCAAGATCTACTTTAGCTCTTCAACGATTTCACTTTCTCCTTGACTACAAACCTCTGAATTTCTCTCGCTCTAGATTTGTGGGTCTTACACCACCTGTCCCTTTGGATGATGTATGATCCCTAATCACTTTGGGACTTCGAGACTTTAGCAAGTCCGCTCTCTTGTGCAGACAAAGGGTTAAAGCTCGTGCACTTTACCTTGATCCAATTATTGTTAGTCCTTCGCACCCATATCTGATGGATGGGATCTGTCATTCTCCTCATGTGTTCCTCCTTCATCCTAGATCCTGATCTGATGTTCCATATCTCTTCTTATAGCCATTCTGATAGTTGTTGTTTCTCCTCCTCTTGAGTTTCCTTGTTCTCCCAGACTTGGGAAATTTTTTAAGTGTTCAAAGGTTGTGGCCTTTAAACCCTCTCCTACAAACCTGGCTATATTGGGTCTCGTCTTCACTTTCCCTCCCGAGCTTTGATAATGAAATTTGACCTCGGCTCTGGCGCAAAATTGCGCTCCATGTGCAAACTTTCACTACTCCTCCTCAGCTTGTGAACTTGAAATAAATTCACTTGTGCACACACTCCTTGTGTTGTTTCTCTTGAGATTTTTCCTACTCAAGTTCTGAGATTTTCATCCCTTTATTCCTTAAAGGGATTCTTGTGCCTTCTCGACAACTTTTTCTGGAATAAAGGGATTCTTGTGCCTTCTCGACAACTTTTTATCAATACACACTTGTAGAGATTTACAGAGTGTTCAACAACTTTGTGAATACCTTCCTCTGATAATCTTCTTTTTGAAATTGATAGAGAGTTCTTCTGTGCACTCTTCCACCTTCTCAATGCCCACTGGGAAGAGATCTACAGAGTTCTTAGTGACTCTATATCTATGTGCTTCCCCTACATAGTTTACCCTCCAAGGTATTCAACAACCTTGAGATTTCCCTTGAGTTGTCATTGCTCTGGTGCACCCTTCTGGCACATTCCTTTCTGACTCAACAGAGTTTAGATGCGCACTCCTTGCTACGGCTACAAAACCTCCAATTTTTTGTTGTGCACTCCTTGCATAGCCTAAAGAACCCAGGATGATATTTTGAACTCAACAAAGATAAATAAATCTATCTCCCTACTGCAGATCAAAACTGTCATACATATCCAACATACATAAACACACAGATAGAACAAGACAAACATTCATAAACAGTGAAATCTGTTCTTCTCTATTAATCTGAATGCTTCGTGATAATATGTGCAAGTTGGACTGCCACATAGTCTTAGCTCTCTCAAGCTCCCTCCAAAAACTATTCTATCTCTTATTTCCTCCTTTGAGGATTTCTAACTAATTAGAAGCTACCTCCTATTTAGTAAAGATACTCCTCCAACAGCCTCATTTGGGCATACAATAATTCTACTTATACAACAGGGTTCCTAGGATTCCCTCTGACAGACTATCTTCTCGAAAGAAGCTAAGTGCCCCTTAAGCACAATTACATTAAAGAATAGGAGTGAAACTCCTAGATCACTCTTGATCATTCAATCCCAAGTGTTTTGATCTTCTTCAGTTTCCAATTAGTTCAAGAAAGATTTGCAGGAAATGCCAGTGTTTCATATTTTGAAATGATTCAAAGGCATGCTAAGGTGCCAAGTTGTCTCTCCACGTGTGCTTGCTGATGATGCTCCTACATCATACTCCACTGCTTGGAAAATCATGAGCTCCTACTCATGGCTCTCTCTACTATGGTTTTGAGATCCTCCAGGGTCCCATACCTTCTCTTGGAGCTATCCATATACTCCTTTTCCTTGCTGCTTCTTATGCCCTGCTACTCCTATAGGTTTTCTTTTGTCCCATACTTCTCTGTTGGTTTCTCCTTGTGTTGCTTCCATCATCAATATCTTTCCCTCCTCTATCATTTCTTCCAATTGGTCTAATGATTGGCTCTTCTCCTTCATCTCATTCTGCTGCATCTCAACTTCTAGCCTAACTTTTTGGATTAGC
The DNA here is from genome assembly GCA_009831015.1 of Picea engelmannii. NCBI lineage: Eukaryota > Viridiplantae > Streptophyta > Pinopsida > Pinales > Pinaceae > Picea > Picea engelmannii. The sequence goes on from ML777609.1 coordinate 477,089, forward strand.
TAACTTTGCATATTTACCCTTCTCTCTAGGGCCTCCATTTCTTTACAGAGATTAGAAAAATCCATGCTATATGATTCTCTCTCCTCTATTGTAGGTCCACATTCTACAATTATCTCTTTCTTAGTTTTCTCGCTAAAACATTTGAGCCATTCCTCTGAATTCTCTTCTCCTCCTGCTACTGCTATAGGTTCTGTTAAAAACCATTCTTGTCTTGGGCACAAGAGTATCTGGCTCTGCAGGTTGCACAAGAAGCACCCAAGCGCAACATGAAAAAAATCTCATTTCAGGCTACAAATCAAGTGAGCAGGCGAAGTTATGTCGTCAATGGCCGAGACCCATCAATAGAGCAGATCGATGGTCATCGAGTTTTCGGGGCTACCAAGTTGCCCGAGATTTAGTGCAAGAGATAGCACCCATATTTGAAGACAAATCTGGGTCATCCGATCCAGTTGAGATAGGTGGCATCCAGTCGACATTTCGGGGATCGACATTTCGGGAGACAAGGGACCTCCCATTCACTACAGCTGAAATTGCCGATCGATGAAATGCCGAAGGCACCTTCCGAGCTAAGCCCACGGTCCTAGAGCTAGGTCACGTCAAGCGAGCCTGGGAATGAAGGCAACCTCCTTTTAAATAAAAAATGGTATCTTGACCATTCATCAAGAGGACATGCGGCACATGATCTAAGCCATGGTTGGGGCCCTTCGGGATTTTCATAGTGTCAGCGCCGAAGATGTAATCTTAGCCGTCCATCCAAAAGGATGCATGGTGCGCGATCATGTCATGTCAGCATTCAGGAGTTCGAGGGGTAAGTTCTCCTCGTCATTTCACATCTCGAAACCCCAAACCCTGAAATGCCGAAAGTGCCTAGAGTCGGGCCCATGGTCATAGCGCCCAGTCACAAAGGAACAGGCCTGGTAAAAAGGTGCTAGCGTGCACCATGTGATGAGACGGGTCCAAAAAAGCTGACGTCATTTTGTAAATTCTAACTTTGTACAATATCTACTGCAAACTGATATTCAAAAAAGAATAGAAAATATACAATGGCAAATACAAACATTACACAGATATTTTTCACCTGGAAACCCAAACTGAGAAAACCAGCATATATGATATTCATACATTGTGTTACATTGTTTACAATACAATATAGATATAGGAGCCAACGTCATCCAAAACCCTAACCCAATGACCTGGATTAGTCCAAAACCCTAATTCCTTAACAAGAAATAGAAAACCATCAGCAAAAACCATGTGCCGAAAAACTACCTAATATCATGTGGTCCCGGAAATATGTCGTCTCGGCGGAAATATGTTGTCCCGAAAAAAAAAATTCGGGGGCGCTGCCCCCAAACCCCCACATGGGGGGCTCCACCCCTCTGCACCCCCCAAGGGGGGGCCCTCTAACCCCCTTATGCACCCATCGCAAATGATGAAACACTACTACTCGTACAAAGAATATAACACATACCCAACATTCTCCCACTTGTTGTTTTCTTTGCACACAGGGGGTTACAGGGTTACATAGTCAACAATCCAGGGCAGCAATGCCCATGGATCCTCTACACCAAGAGAACTTCTTAATTCTCACAGATTTTTTTAATGAATCTGTAACATTCTTCAAAGTGTCCACCTTCATCAGTGATACTTTCTTTTCTTCAATCATGTCTCTTACAAAGTGATATTGAACATCAATATGCTTTGTCTTTGAATGATAAGCAGGGTTATTTGCCAAGAAAATTGCACTTTGACTGTCACACTCTATCCTTACAGCTTCTTGTACCAACCCAATACCTGAACACAATCATTGTAACCATAGTACTTCCTTACTTGCATGAGTGGCTGCCATGTATTCAGATTCTGTAGTTGAAAGTGCCACTATAGCCTGTCTTTTTCTCATCCAACTTATTGCTCCTCCAAACAAGTTAAACACATACCCGCTTGTGGATCTCCTACGATCCAAATCTCCAACCCAGTCTGCATCCACAAAGCCATGTATATCGACCACTCTGTCCAATCCAGGTCTTCCTTCATAGAACAATCCATAGCTAGCAGTGCCACGCAAATACCTAAAAACCCTTTTTACTGTTGTCCAATGCTCCTTCCCTGGTTTTGACATATATTTGCTCAAAAATCCCACTACATGTGCAATGTCTAGTCTAGTACAGACCATTGCATACATCAAACTGCCAACTGCACTTGCATATGGAACATGATACATGTCCTCCTCTTCTTCATGTGTCTTGGGACACTGATCCGTAGATAACTTTACACCAACAGGAATAGGAACCTTAACTGGTTTACATTCCTGCATATTAAACCTCTGCAATATTGTCTCGACATATTTTCTATGATTTAACCAGAGTTTAATCCTTTTTCGATCTCTTTTATTTTCCATGCCCAAAATGAAATTTGAAGCACCAAGATCCTTCATGTCGAATTTAGAGGACAACTGAGTTTTCACATCTTGGATAATCTCCTTGTTGTTTCCTATCAACAACATGTCATCCACATACAAGACCAAATAAATCAAA
>ML777609.1:480819-513357 GCA_009831015.1 Picea engelmannii
AATGAGACATAGTACATATATTTTCCCAATGATGGGACCGACACAGGTCCAAAAACATCACTGTGAACTAGCTGTAAAATTCCTTCTGCCCTCATTGCACCAGAGGGGAATCTTACCCGATTCTGCTTCCCATATAGACAATGCTCACAGAAATCAAAATCTAGATAGCAATTAGACATACCTTCAACCATACCTTTACCGTGTAGTAGTCAAAGACCCTTCTCTCCGATATCCCCCAGTGTTTGATGCCACAACATAACCTTTTCTCTAGAGATTGTAGGAGTTCTTTCTTCTTCAACTTCAATATCAGGAACAATGGATCTATTAAACCCATCACTAATAGTTCTTCCTAGAATATTATACATAGTTCCAAACCGAACTCCCCTCATCAACACCATTGCTCCTCGAACCATCCTGCAAGTTCCCTTTTCAAAAATTGTTTTTACCCCAACATCTTCCATTTTGCTTACAGAAATCAAATTTCTAGTCATACCTGGGATGTGTAGAACACCAAGCAGTGTTCTAATCCTTCCATCTATGAGTCTCAACTTGACCCTTCCTTTTCCTATGATTCTGGTTGTCGAATCATTACCCAAGAAAATATTACCTCCAACATAATTTTCATATTCGCAGAACCACTCCCTGTGGGGAGTCATATGAAAGGATGCACCTGAGTCAATCAACCATGCCTCATGATCTGCATGTGTGCTTGAAGAGGCCAAGTACACATCCCCTCCTTCTTCCTTGGAGGTCTTTTCTTCTGTAGAAGAAGATTCTTCAGATCCCTTCTTTTTCTCAACTTTGGATCTACACTACTTCTTGTAGTGCCCTTCTTTTCCACACCTCCAACATACCCTTCCAAACTTCCCAGGAGATTTAGATCCACCCTTAGACTTAGATCTCCCACTTGAGAAATTAGATTTATTTCTTTCCTGAGAACGTCCTCTTGCAAATAATGAGTCTGTGCTATGTCCTTCCATATTCTTTCGTCTCATCTCCTCTGACAACAAGGATGAGACCACTTCTTCAAACTTCAAAGAAGTTGTATTACTACCTATGGCCACAACCAGACTATCCTAGGAGTCTGGTAAAGAACACAGCAAACTGATACATTTATCTTCATCTGAAATTTTAATATCAACATATACTAACTGACTTACCACAGTATTGAAGGCGTTCAAATTCTCTGCCACTGAGTCTCCATCTCTCATCCTCAAGTTATACAAATTCTTTCTCAGGAATAGTTTATTTACCAGGGACTTAGACTGATACAACTTCCCCAAATTTTCCCATAAATATTTGGTTGTAGCTTCCTTTGACACATTCAGTAATTTTGAATCGGAGAGACACAGTCGAATTGTGCTCTTTGCCTTCCGATCCGTCTTTTTCCAGTCATCTACATAAGTTCCTGTAGGTGCCATACTTGGATCTACCGCGATCCACTGATCTATGTCCACCAAAAGATCTTCCATCTTGACCTTCCACATCTCAAATCTTTTCCCATTAAACTTCTCGATCTCTATCTTCAAATCACTTGCCATTTCTTTTCACCTAAAAAACAATACCGCAGATCTCCCACTGTAACAAGGCTTATCACAGTCCCAAGCCAAACCCTTGACGACAAAGGCGTCCCCCTGAAGCTAATAAAGCTCTGATACCAAATGTAAATTCTAACCTTGTACAATATCTATTGCAAACTGATATTCAGAAAAGAACAGAAAATACACAATGGCAAATACAAACATTACACAGAGATTTTTCACCTGGAAACCCAAACCGGGAAAACCAACATATATTATATTCATACATTGTGTTACATTATTTACAATACAATATACATATAGGAGCTAGTGGCATCCAAAACCCTAACCCAATGACCTGGATTAGTCCAAAACCCTAATTCCTTAACCGGAATAGAAAACCATCGGCAAAAACCATGTGCCGAAAAACCACCTAATATCATGTGGTCCCGAAAACATGTCGTCCCGGAGGAAATATGTCCCGCAAAAACCATGTGCCGAAAAACCACCTAATATCATGGGCTTCGCCCCCCTGCACCCCCCCACTAACCCCCCCTGTGCACCCAGCGCAGACGCTCAAACACTATTACTCGTGCAAAGAATATAACACATACCCAACACATTTTAGCCATCCGATCCAGGGATGCACGGTGCAATATCTAATCACATCGGCATGTCGACATTCGAGAGTTCTAAGGGTAAGGGATTCATATCTCGAAGCCACGAACCCTGAAGCACCGAAATCACCTTTGAGGATAAGCGTAGGGTCACGGCCCGTGGTCACTTGAGGGAGTAGAAAAGGTTGTACAAAGGGGGCCAAAAGTGCCAAGTTGAGTTTCAGAAGGGGGGCACCGTGTTCTCTAGATGTTGGTTTGACTTGATCTCAATCCTGATAAGTGCTTGGAGTGAATGAAGAAGAGAGGGGGTGGTTGAAACCTTGCCTCACTCATTAATTGCAAGGTATGTAGATCTTGGAAGGAAGTCCGCTCGAGGTGGTCCTCTTTACTATTTGTTTCCCACATAAGCCATGATGAGTCCTCGACTCCCCAGGGAAGTCTGTGTATGCTAATTCGGCATTTAAGGGCTCACCTACCCCCTGGCATGAGCCATGCAGAATTAAGGTGGCGTATGACAGAGGAGTGTAGGCCAAATTTGATTGAAGAGACGCCTCATCCCGAAAGTCTAGGAGGCCTCTGTTGGGAAAATGTTTAGGAGTATATATACTTAGTTTTGATATTTTTCAAAAAATGGATGGTTGAGCAAGCCTCCCGATTGTAAAATATTTAGCGAAGCACTGGTTATTCTGGTTATGTATTAACATCTGAGACTTCTTGCCTTATGAATGCCAACTTCTTTCCATGTATTTGTTCATACTGTATTAGAACAACTCAGAATTGGAGGATCCAGTTGAGTTGTAGATGTTATAGGATGATGTATGTTGGATCACTATAACAGCTGCATTTTCTCTAATCGGTCTTGTGATTTTCTCAACACTGAATGACTTGGAATTGGAGGATTTAGTCAAGTCACCCCTTCAGTTACCTGAAACTCTGAACCAAGAGGATCTTGCATTTAGATTTTTTCTTCTGAAAACTGCTGAAAGGCCTGTTGCCCAAGGTAGTTTTGCTCATTCTTCTCACCAAGTCTTCAACCTGCCCATTTTACAATCAACCCACTGACTGAAGTTAGATCAATACCTCCTTTGTTATTTACATACCAAACCTGGTCCGTGAGCTAGAGTGATTCCATCCTGGGTCTCTAACCATTTGATCGTCCATTAAACTTATCGTGACATAAAACTGATGGGTGTTGGGCTTTGCTCCTGTCGCAATCCAAGAGTGACTTCTGATGGTAACATTTATGGCATCGTTGTCGGGGATGAAGTTGAAGATTTTCCTTGGGCAGAACGACATTGAGCCTCTGATTCTGAAGGTGCATCAGACATCAGAGCCCTTCAAGATTGCTACTATGCACCTGGTGACTCCAAGGTTTCCACATCATTGTTTTCGCTGTGGCTACTATTAGCACACCTGAAAAATGACCCTAAGGAGCTCTCTCAAGAAGGTTTCAACAACTGCTTTCTCAGCCTGAGAAGCTTCCTGGGGTAACAACAATGTTAGGATCTGGCCTTTGATGGTGAACAAGGACCAAACACATTCGAAGCTGTGCATCTTTCACCTGGAGACTCCATGATTCAAGGATCGATTGGCGACTCCACTGGTTCAATATAGAGAAAATCCTTGCTCACAGGTTTGGTCCTTTTAATTTTTCTACTATTCCTGGTTTTCCTAATGCTGTCCCCTCTCTGAATGAATGGGGCGATTATTTGCCCATATTTGGAAAATGTGAAGAAGACAACCCTTCTCAACACCTCAGTGAGTTTCATGAACTCATGCGTCAGTGGGAGATACATCATGAGGATGTATTACTGAAGATGTTCAGGTTTTCGTTAGTAGCGGATGCGTGTAAATGGTATCATTATTTACCCCCTGATAGCATTTCTTCACTCAATGGATTCCATGCAGCTTTCACTGCCTATTGTCAGAAGCTGTATCCCCTTGAGTTAATTTTTCATAATTGTTGTGAGGGATACGCCAACTCTATACAAGAGAAAGTTGTTTCTGACGAAGGTTGTGGGGATGATCCTGATGACCTGGATCAGAACTCAATCCTTTCTCCTCTCCATTCGTCTGCATCAGAGGCAGGTTATGAAAGTGATGAAGATCTCAGGGAGGAAGGAGATGCCCTGAGTGAGTTGATGGAGCAGGCTGTATGTCTCACTACCCAACGTGAAAAATTGGAATCTGATGGCAACGAAGAGGATTTTCTAGTCTTCGAGGCAGATTATCTAAGCAGCTCTTTTGAAGAGATTATCGAAGATTTCTTAGATGCATTAGCATCTGCCCTCGATGAGCCTGTTGTCTTAGAATTAAACGAAGAATCCATTGTGGAAGAGGATTGTTCTTTCTTCCTTCACGAGATTTCCCATGATGTATTTATATTTGCGATTGAAAGGAAGGATCGAGAGACCATTCCCTTTTTACAAGATGGGGAAGTGCACGAAGAAGATGAGGAAGAACCAGAAGAGCAGCTAAGTGCACATTTCTTTTCCTATCCAGAGCCATTCGATGAGCAACCACCGCCTGAGATCAGTGAGCCTATGATAGTTTTCCACTCACCTGTGCTTGTCAGAGATATTTAGCCACATGGGAACAACTGTGTAGCAGAGGAGGCTGCCTGCCGCCAATTTTTCAAAATTTGCCACTCATTCTATGACCCTGTCAGCGAATACATGGAGTGGCATGTCCTTTATGCCTTGGAGACACCCTATTTCATATCAACCTCAGCCTGTGAGGAGAAGTTGAAGAGTGTAGCCGTTTTGCTGTCATAGTTACACCATCTGTTGTTGATCATCGATAGAAGGAAGGAGCTTCTATCCAGGAAGCTGCTTGAATGGCTATGGTGGAAGTCTGCTTTTACCTAGCCCCATGTAAAGTATTTTATTATCACGAGGACTGTATATAAATAAGCTCCTTTGAGCATGTAGCTTTGTTTGCTTTGCTTTACTTTTCGTCCTATAATTTCAGAAGCGGGATGTTTTGAGGTTGACTCCATAACCCAACAGCAAGTCACTGAAGCTGCAGAATGAGTTCTTAGAGCATCACAGGGACGACTCTATCCCCCATGGAGCCTAATGTTAACAACCATTCTTGTCTTGGGAAAAAGAGCATCTGGCTTTGCAGGTTGCACAAGAAGCACCCAAGCACAACACGAAAAAAATATCATTTCAGGCTACAAATCAAGCGAGCAGGCGAAGTTATGTTGTCAGCGGCCAAGATCCATCAATAGAGAAGATCGATGGTCATTGGGTTTTCGGGGCTACCAAGTTTCCCAAGATTTAGTGCAAGAGATAACACCTATGTTTCAAGACAAATCTGGGTCATCCGATCCAGTTGGGACAGGTGGTAGCCAGTCGACATTTCAGGGATCGATGTTTCGGGAGACAAGGGACCTCCCATTCACTGCAGCTGAAATTGCTGATCGGAGAAATGCCGAAGGCACCTTTGGAGTTGACCCCACGGTCCTAGCTCCAGGTCATGTCAAGAGAGCTTGGGAATGAAGGCAGCCCCCTTTTAAATAACAAATGCTATCTCAGCCATTCATCAAGAAGACATGCGGTGCATGATCTGAGCCACGGGTGGGGCCCTTCGAGATTTTTATAGTGTCAGCGTCGAAGAATTAATCTTAGTCATCCATCCAAAAGGACGCGTGGTGCGCAATCATTTCATGTCAGCATTCAGGAGTTCGAGGGGTAAGCACTCCTCATCATCTCACATCTCGAAACCCCTAACCCCGAAACATTGAAAGCGCCTAGAGTCGGGCCCATGGTCATAACACCCAGTCACAAAGGAACATGCCTGGTAAAAAGGTGCTAGCATGCACCATGTGATGAGATGGGTCCAAAAATGCCGACGTCATTTCAACCATCCGATCCAGGGATGCGCGGCGCAAGATCTAATCACATCGGCATGTTAGCATTCGAGATTTCTAAGGGTAAGGGCTTCATATCTCGAAGCCCCGAAGCATCGAAAGCACCTTTGAGGATAAGCATAGGGTCACGGCCCATGGTCACTTGAGGGAGTAGAAAAGGCTGTACAAAGGGGGCCAAAAGTGCCAAGTTGAGTTTCAAAAGGGGGGCACTGTGTTCTCCAGATGCTGGTTCGACTTGATCTCAATCCTGATACCTTCTTGGAATGACTGAAGAAGAGAGGGGGTGGGTGAAACCTCACCTCACTCATTAATTGCAAGGTATGGAGGTCCCAGGAGGAAGTTTTCCCGAGGTGGTCCTCTATAATGGTTTTTTCCCACAGAATCCATGCCGAGTCCTCGACTCCCCAGGGAAGTTTACGCATGCAAATTCAACATTTAAGGGCTCAACTACCCCCGAGCGTGAGCCATGCAGAATTAAGGTGGCGTATGACAGAGGAGTGCAGGCCAGATTTGATTGAAGAGATGCCTCATCCCGAAATTCTAGGAGGCCTCTGTTGGGAAAATGTTTAGGAGTATATATACTTAGTTTTGATATTTTTCAAAGAATGGATGGTTGAGCAAGCCTCCCGATTGTAAAAGATTTAGTGAAGCACTGGTTATTCTTATTATGTATTAACATCTGAGAATTATTGCCTTATGAATGTTAGTTTCTTTCCATGTCTTTGTTCATATTGTATTAGAAAAGCTCAGAATTGGAGGATCCAGTCAAGTTGTACCTGTTATAGGATGATGTATGTTAGATCACTGTAATAGCTGTGTTGTCTCTAATCAGTCTTGTGATTTTTTGAATGCTAAATGACTTGGAATTGGAGGATCCAGTCAAGTCACCCCTTCAGTTACCCGAAACTCTGAACCAAGAGGATCTTGCATTTAGAGTTTTTCTTCTGAAAATTGCTGAAAGGCCTATTGCCCGAGGTAGTTTTGCTCATTCCTCTCACCAAGTCTTCCACCTGCCCATTTTAATTTCAACCCACTGACTGAAGTTAGATAGAGACCTCCTTTGTTCTTTACATACCAAACCTGGTCCTTGAGCTAGAGTTATTCTATCCTAGGTCTCTAACCATTTGATCGTCCATTAAACTTATCATGACATAAAACTGATGGGTGTTGGGCTCTACTCCTTTCGCAATCCAGGAGTGACTTCTGATGCTAACATTTCTGGCACCGTTGCTGGGGACGAAGTTGAATATTTTCCCTAGGTAGAATGACATTGAGCCTTTGATTCTGAAGGTGCATCAGACATCATATCCCTTCAAGATTGCTACTATGCACCTGGTGACTCCAAGGTTTCGACATCTCTGTTTCAACTGTGGCTACTGTTAGCACACCTGAAAGCTGACCCTAAGGGGATTTCTCGAGAAGGTTTCAGCAGCTGCTTTCTCAGCTGGAGAAGATTCTTGGGGTAAAAACAACATTAGGATCTGGCCTTTGATGGTGAACAAGGACCAAACACATTCTAAGCTACGCATATTTCACCTGGCGACTCCATGATTCAAGGATCGATTGGCGAATCCACTAGTTCGATATGGAGAAAATCCTTGTTCGCAGGTTTTCTCCTTATAATTTTTTTACTATTCCTGGTTTTCCTAATGTTGTCCCCTCTTAGAATGAACGGGGAAATTATTTGCCCATATTTGGAAAATGTGAAGAGGACAACCCTGCTCAGCACCTCAGTGAGTTTCATGAACTCATGCGTCAGTGGGAGATACATCATGAGGATGTATTACTGAAGATGTTCATGTTCTCGTTAGCAGGGGATGCACATAAATGGTATCATTCTTTACCCCCTACTATCATTTCTTCACTCAATGGATTCCATGAAACTTTCACCACCTATTTTCAGAAGTTGCATCCCCCTAAGTTAATTTTTCATAATTGTTCTGAGGGATACCACAACTCTATACAAGAGAAATTTATTTCTGACGAAGGATGTGGGGATGATCCTGATGACCTAGATTAGAACTTAGTCCTTTCTCCTCCCCATTCATCTGCATCAGAGGTAGGTTATGAATGTGATGAAGATCCCAGGGAGGAAGGATATGCCTTGAGTGAGCTGATGGAGCAAGCGGTATCTCTCACTACCCAACGTGAAAAATTGGAATCTGATGGCAATGAAGAGGATTTTCCAGTCTTCGAGGCAAATGATCTAAGCAACTCTTTTGAAGAGATTATCGAAGATTTCTTAGATGCGTTATCATATTCCCTTGATCAGGCTATTGTCTCAGAATTAAACGAAGAATCCATTGTGGAAGAGGATTGTTATTTCTTCCTTCACGAGATTTCCCATGATGTATTTACATTTGGGATTGAAAGGAAGGATCGGGAGACCGTTCCCTTTTTATAAGATGGGGAAGTGCACGAAGAAGACAAGGAAGAACCAGAAGAGTAGCTAAGTGCACATTTCTTTTCCTATCCGAAGCCAGTCAATGAGTAGCCACCACCCGAGATCAGTGAGCCTACGATAGTTGTCCACTCACCTGTGCTTGTCAGAGATATTCAACCACATGGGAATAGCTGTGTAGCAGAGGAGGCTGCTTGCCGCCAATTTTCCAAAATTCGCCACTCATTCTATGACCCTGTCAGCGAATACATGGAGTGGCATGTCCTTTATGCCTTGGAGCCACCCTATTTCATATCAACTTCAGCCTGGGAGGAGAATTTGAAGAGTGTAGTTGTTCTGCTGTCACGGTTACACCATCTGCTGGTGATCATCGACAGAAGGAAGGAGCTTCTATCTAGGAAGCTGCTTGAATGGCTATGGTGGAAGTCTGCTTTCACCTAGCCCCATGTAAAATATTTTATTAGCATTAGGACTGTATATAAATAAGCTCCTTTGAGCATGTAGCTTTGTTTTCTTTGCTTTACTTTTCGTCCTATATTTTCAGAAGCGGGATGTTTTGAGGTTGACTCCATAACCCAATAGCAAGGCACTGAAGCTGCAGAATGAGTTCTTAGAGCATCACAGGGATGAATCTATCCCCCATGGAGCCCAATGTTAACAACCATTCTTGTCTTGGGCACAAGAGTATCCGGCTCTGCAAGCTGGACGAGAAGCACCCAAGCGCAACACGAAAAAAATCTCATTTCAGGCTACAAATCAAGCGAGCATGCGAAGTTATGTCGTCAGCGGCTGAGATCCATTAATAGAGCAAATCGACGGTCATCGGGTTTTTGGGGCTAGCAAGTTGCCCAAGATTTAGAGCAAGAGATAACACCCATATTTCAAGACAAATCTGGGTTGTCCGATCTAGTTGGGATAGGTGGCAGCCAGTCGACATTTCAGGGATAGACGTTTCAAGAGAAAAGGGACCTCCCATTCACTGTAGCTGAAATTACCAATCGACGAAATGTCGAAGGTACCTTTGGAGCTAAGCCCACGGTCCTAGTGCCAGGTCACATCAAGGAAGCCTGGGAATGAAGGCAACCCCCTTTTAAATAACAAATGTTATCTTGGCCATTCATCAGGAGGACATGCAGCACATGATCTGAGCCACGGGTGGAGCGCTTCGGGATTTTCATAGTGTTAGCATCGAAGACGTAATCTTAGTCATCCATCCAAAAGGATATGTGGTGCACGATCATGTCATGTCGACATTCAGGAGTTCGAGGGGTAAGTGCTCCTCGTCATTTCACATCTTGAAACCCCAAACCCCAAAATGCCGAAAGCGCCTAGAGTCGGGCCGACGGTCATAGCGCCCAGTCACAAAAGAACATGCCTGGTAAAAGGGCGCTAGCACGCACCATGTAATGAGACGTGTCTAAAAACGTCGACTTCATTTCAGTTGTCTGATCCAGGGACGTGCAGCGCAAGATCTAATCACATCGACATGTCATCATTCGAGAGTTCTAAGGGTAAGGGCTTCATATCTCGAAGCCTCGAACCCCGAAGCGCCAAAAGCACCTTTGAGGATAAGCATAGGGTCACGGACCGTGGTCAATTGAGGGAGTAGAAAAGGCTGTACAAAGGGGGGGAAAACTGTTGAGTTGAGTTTCAGAAGGGGGGCACTGTGTTCTCCAGATGCTGGTTCGACTTGATCTCAATCCTGATACCTACTTGGAATGAATGAAGAAGAGAGGGGGTGGTTGAAACCTTGCCTCACTCATTAATTGCAAGGTATGGAGGTCTCGGAAGGAAGTCCGCCCGAGGTGGTGCTCTGTACTGGTTTTTTACCACAGAAACCATGCCGAGTCCTCAACTCCCTAGGGAAGTTTGCGCACGCTAATTCAGCATTTAAGGGCTTAGCTACCCCCTGTCATGAGCTATGCAGAATTAAGGTGGCATATGACAGAGGAGTGCAGGCCAGATTTGATTGAAGAGACGCCTCATCCTGAAAGTCTAGGAGGCCTCTGTTGGGCAAATGTTTAGGAGTATATATACTTAGTTTTGATATTTTTCAAAGCATGGATGGTTGAGCAAGCCTCCCAATTGTAAAAGATTTAGCAAAGCACTGGTTATTCTGGTTATGTATTAACATCTGAGACTTATTGCCTTATGACTATTAGCTTATTTCCATGTCTTTGTTGATACTGTATTAGAACAACTCAGAATTGGAGGATCCAGTCGAGTTGTAGCTATTATAGGATGATGTATGTTGGATCACTGTAACAACTGCGTTGTCTCTAATTGGTCTTGTGATTTTCTCAATGCTGAATGACTTGGAATTGGAGGATCCAGTCAAGTCACCCCTTTAGTTACCCGAAACTCTGAACCAAGAGGATCTTGAATTTAGAGTTTTTCTTCTGAAAACTACTGAAAGGCCTATTGCCCGAGGTAGTTTTACTCATTCCTCTCACCAAGTCTTCCACCTGTCCATTTTACAATCAACCCACTAACTGAAGTTAGATCAAGACCTCCTTTGTTCTTTACATACCAAACCTGGTCCCTGAGCTAGAGTGATTCCCTCCTGGGTCTCTAACCATTTGATCATCCATTAAACTTATCGTGACATAAAACTGATGGGCGTTGGGCTCTGCTCCTGTCGCAATCTAGGAGTGACTTCTAACGCTAACAGGTTCTGATTCTTCATGGTCATCTTTTTGGATAAACTTTTTGAGTAATTCCACCCAATGTTCTTCTTTATCCATCTCTTGGGACCATTGTAATGTGTGCTCTTCCTCCTCCATGGAAGTATCTGTTGGTTAACTCCTCCTCTCAGGCATCCTACTCTGTTGTGTTTAAACCTTACTAATGGATAGATCAATTTGATCCCCTATATCATCTTCATTTCCCGTGGCACTGGTTGACCACTCTGTTGCAGACTCCAGTTCTATAGTCTCACCTCTGATTTGTTCCTCAACTCTCTCTTCTGATAGTTTGACTTATATCATCTCCTTTGTTGGCATATCTTCAGATTCCTCCAATTTCTCCTCATGATGGCATCCTAGTTCCCTTTGCATGATTTCATCCTAGCAATCCTTTTCTAGTTCTGGATTGTTCAACCAATCCTCGAGCATCTTTAGTTCTTGCTTCCATTGAGTGAGAAATTCATCAGAATGATCCTCTTTTTATGTGAGGGCATACATCAATGTCTGCTCCTTCTCCTCCCCTTTGAGAATCTTTGTTGGTTTTCTTTCTTTTTTTGCACCTGTATCACAGACACAGTTAGTTTTAAATTCATTTAGCCCCAAAGTAGATATGTGTCACACACTAGCTCTTTCTTGGCATCTTTGAAGAATTTAAATAATAGACACTAGCTCCCCTCGCTAGGTTCTTTTTTTCAGATGTGACCTTGGTCTATGACCCCACGTAAGCATGTGATTGCGGGGTGGCCAAGAGTGGTTCAAGGCCATGCCTCTTTTCTCCTCGCAGTTCACTACCAATTGCCACATATCCCTTTGGCAATACTGTGGTTTCTATTGTGGCTTGATCTAATATTTTTAAAGTCCGGTCACTTTTTTTCCCCCAATTGAGCACTACCTTCAATCTTATTACCTTGGGCGGTGTCTATTGATCAACGGCTACAATTAACTTCTCTCTTTGGGCTTCGCGAGTTTCAAACTCTCCACCTTTGCTTCCTCTAAAGTGGTTATCTTCCGAAGTGGAAGATCTGGTGACACTTTTCCTCAACAAATGGATTACTTTGATGAACTTTGGCTCTTTGGCCTTCAGGAGTTCTTGTTCAACACACTCATTTTTATCCCAAAGTGACTTTTCTCTAAAATGGCAGATCTTCTACCACGCATCCTCCTCAAATCAACAAATCTGGTCCACTTATAGGGACTTCAACCTTTCAACCAAGGCCAGATCAATGACCTTCATCCCCCTTGGCTATCCATGGTTGAGATCCACTTTGGGACTTCGACACTTTCACCCTCCTCTTTCCTCCAGAGTATTTCGTACCTGGAGTCCTGGATCTGGCGTCGCGCCTCCAAATCAAATCAATGGCTCTAGTCTACTTCGGGACTTCGGCCTTCGTAAGTCTCAACTTCTCCATGCTCTCTTTCTCTTGGAGTGTTTTCACCTGGAGTTCACAATATGTTGGCACGTGCCCCTATGAATTTGATGGCTACGATTCACTTCAGCTATTTAGGCACTTTCATTCCAGAGTACATAATCTGTCGATGTGTGTCGTTCTCAATGGATGATTGCGATATACTCCGGCCATCAAGACTTCGGGAGTTTGTCACACTCCACACTTGAAATCCTCTGAAGTGACTTTCCCCAAAGTATCAGATCTGTTGACACATATCTACATATCTATGTGTCAATAGATCTGTTGACACATGACTTTCCCCTTGGCGGTCGATGACCAATATCTACTTCGGCTTTTCAACGATTTTTCTTTCTCCTTGACCACAAACCTCCAAAGTGCTCTCGCTCTAGAGTTGTGGATCTTATGCCACATGTCCCTCTGGATGATGGATGGTCCCTAATCACTTTGGGACTTCAACAAGTCCGCTCTCCTGATCACACAATAGTTTAAGGCTCATTCACTTTAACTAGATCCAGCAATTGTTGGTCCTTCACAGTCAGATCTGATGGATTGGATCTATCCATCTCCTCACGCATTCCTCCTTCATCCTGGAGCCTAATCTGACAATCCAGATCTCTTCCTGCAGTCATTTTGAGGTTTGTTTTCACTCCTCATCCTAAGTTTCTTTGTTCTCTCAGACTTGGTAAATTTTGTAAGTGTTCGAAGGTTGTGGCCTTTGAACCCTCTCCTACGAACCTGACTATCTTGGGTCTCATCTTCTCTTTTCCTCCTAATCTTTGACAATGAAATTTTACCTCAGCTCTGGCGCACACTTTCACTCTGCATGAAAACTTGACTATCTTGGGTCTCATCTTCACTTTTCCTCTTGAGATTTGACAATGAAATTTGACCTCGGATCTAGTGCACACTTGCGCTCTACCTGAAAACTTGCACTACTCCTCACTTATGCACACACTCCTTTCATTATCTCTCTTGAGATTTTTCCTACTCAATTTCTAAGATTTCAGTCCCTTTATTCCTTAAAGGTATTCTTGTGCCTTCTTGGAAAATTTTTCTCAATGCACACTTGCATAACTTTACAGAGTGTTCAACAACTCTGTGGATACCTTCCTCTGATACTCTTATTTTTGAACTCGACAGAGATTTCTTCTGTGCACACTTGCACCTGCTCAATGCCCACCTCACAGAGCTCTACAGATTTATCAGTGACTCTGTGTCTCTGTGCTTCCCTTTAGTTTTCATTGCTCTGGTTCACCCTCCTGACACATTCCTTTCTGACTCAACATAGTTCAGATGCGCACTCCTTGCACTGGCTACAGAACCTCCATTGTTGTGCACTACTTTCACAACCTAAAGAACCTAGGACGATATTTCAAACTCAATAAAGATAAATAAATCTATCTCCCTAGTGGAGCTAAAACCTGTCATACATCTACAACATACATAAACGCACAGATAGCACAAGACAAACATTCATTCATACATACATTCATAAATAGTGAAATATGATCTTATCTATTAATTTGAATGATTGGTTACAATATGTGCAGGTCGGACTGCCACAGAGTCTCATCTCTCTCAACCTCCCTCAAGTAACTATTCTATCTCCTATTTCCTCCTCTGAGGATTTCTAACTAACTTGCATCTACCTCCTATTCAGTAACAATACTCCTCCAACAACCTCATTTGGGCATACAATACTTCTACTTATACAAGAGGGTTCTTAGGATTCCCTCTGACTACCTATCTTCTCGAAAGAAGATAAATAACCCTTAAGCACCGTTACATTAAAGTCTAGGAGTGAAACTCCTAGATCACTCATGATCATTCAATCCCAAGTTTTTTGATATTCTTTAGTCTTCAATCAGTTCAAGAAAGATTTGCAGGAAACACCAGTGTTTCATATTCCAAAATGATTCAAAGGCGAACTAAGGCATCGATTTGTCTCTCCATGTGTTCTTGTTGATGATGGTCCTGCATCAGATGAATTCACAAAGAATACTTGGATATATTTCCTCAGGAATAAATATCAAGCCTTTGACAAGTTTAAAGAGTTTAAGGCTCTTGTTGAGAATCAAGCCAAGAAAAGAATTAAGGTGTTGAGGACATATAATGGCGGAGAGTTCTGTGGGAATGAATTTGAAGAATTCTGTAAGAAGTCTGGTATAGTAAGGAAAAATACTAATCCATATAAACCACAACATAATGGAGTTGCAGAAATTATGAAAAGAATGTCGATGGAAAAAGCAAGGTGTGTGCTTAGTGGTGTTGGGTTAGGCTAATAATTCTGGGTAGAGGAAGTGGGTACTGGATGTTACTTGGTCAACAGATTACCCTCATCAGCATTGGATGACAAGACTCCACAAGAGGTATGGATTGGTAAGAAACCTTCTCTCACACATATCAAGGTATTTAGCTGTAAGGCCTATATTCATGTTCCAAAGGAAAACAAGAGTAAGCTAGATAAGAAGGCTAAAAAGTGTATCTTTATTGGGTATAAATATGGTCTCAAAGGTCGTGTATAGCCGAGATGTGGTATTTAGAGAAATGAATGATGTTGTTAAACATGAATTCCTACCAAGTAAGGAAGAACCAGAGAAAATAGAGTTTGATTTAAAGGATGAGGAATGAGACTCTACAGAAGAACAGGAATCAGAAGAAGAAGATCCTCATACTCCAGTTGAGGAGATCAGTTCGAGAAAAAAGGCTACCGGAAAGGTATACTCCATCTGATTTATGTTCAAATTTTGCTTTCTCTATTACTGATGATGATCCTAGAACTGTTAGGAAGGTAGTGGATTCAAAGAATGGAAAGCTATAGAAAAAGGCCATGGATGAAGAAATGGAATCCTTGGATATGAATGAGGCTTCAGATCTAGTGCATTTTCCTACTGGAAGAAAGGCCATTGGCAGAAAATGGGTATTTAAAATAAGTTGAATGCAGAAGTCAAAGTGGACAAATACAAATCTCGGCTAGTAGCAAAGGGTTATTCCTAGGTTGAGGGAATTGATTTTGGTGAGATTTTTTATATTGTTGCCAAGTTAAACTCTATAACATTTATGTTATCTATTGTTGCTACATTTTACTTTGAAGTAGAACATATGGATGTGAAGACAACATTCCTACATGGGGATCTGAATAAGAAATATATATGAAAATCTGGATGTGAAGGGAAAGAAGGAGCTGGTATGCAAGATGAAAATGTCCTTGTATGGTTTAAA
This sequence comes from Picea engelmannii, assembly GCA_009831015.1. Taxonomy (NCBI): domain Eukaryota; kingdom Viridiplantae; phylum Streptophyta; class Pinopsida; order Pinales; family Pinaceae; genus Picea; species Picea engelmannii. Next base: position 496,547 of record ML777609.1, read on the forward strand.
ACAATCACCAAGGATGTGGTATAAAACATTTGATACTTATATGCTGGGAATTGGTTTCACAACAAGAAAAGAGGATCACTGTGTGTATTTTAAATCAATTGGTGATCATTTGATTTATTTGGTCTTGTATGTGGATGACATATTGCTAATAGGAAACAACAAGGAGATTGTTCAGGATGTGAAAATTCAGTTGTGCTCTAAATTTGACATGAAGGATCTCGGTGCTTCAAATTTCATTTTGGTCATGGAAATTAAAAGAGATCGGAAAAAGAGGAAACACTGGTTAAATCAGAGTAAAAATGTCGAGACAATATTGCATAGGTTTATTATGCAGGAATGTAAATCGATCAAGGTCCCTATTCCTGTTGGTGTAAAGTTATATGTGGATTAGTGTCCCAAGACACATGAAGAAGAGGAGGACATGTCTCATATTCCATATGCGAGTGCAGTTGGTAGTTTGATGTATGCAATTGTCTATACTAGACTGGACATTTTACATGCAATGGGAGTTTTGAGCAAGTATATGTCAAAACCAGAGAAGGGGCATTGGACAACAGTAAAAAGGGTTTTTAGGTATTTATGTGGCAGTGCTAGCTATGGATTGTGCTACCAAGGAAGACCCATATTGGATAGAGTGTTGGAAATACATGGATTTGTGGATGTAGACTGAGTTGGATATCTGGATCATAGAAGACCTACAAGAGGGTATGTGTCTAACTTGTTTGGAGGACAAATCAGTTGGATGAGAAAAAGACAGGTTGTAGTGGCACTTTCAACTACAAAAACCGAATACATGGCAGTGACTCAAGCAAGTAAGGAAGCAGTATGGTTACAAAGATTTTGTTCAGGTATTAGGTTGGTACAAAAGGATGTAAGGATAGATTGTGATAGTTAGAGTGCAATTTTTCTAGAAAAGAACCCGATTATCAGTCAAAGACAAAGACTATTGATATTCAATATCACTTTGTGAGAGACATGGTTGAAGAAAAAAAAGTATTGCTGATGAAGGTGGAAACTTTGAATAATGTTGTAGATTCATTAAAAAAACTTGTGAGTATTGAGAAGTTGTCTTGGTGTAGAGGATCCATCGGCATTGTTTGTCTGGATTGTTGACTATATAACCCTTTAACCCCCTACATGAAAAGAAAAAAACAAGTGGGAGAATGTTGGGTATGTGTTATATTCTTTGCACGATTAGTTCTAGTGCCTGCTATGTTGCGTCGGGTGCACAAGGGGGTTTGAGGGGGGATTTCCTTGGGAAACATGTTGCAAGTTTTCCTCGTTTTTTCATTTCACCTCGATTTTCATGTCCATTGTTGGGTTTTTTTTGGCACATGGTTATTTTTCGATGGTTTTATATTTCCAGTTAAGGAATTAGGGTTGTTGACTAATCCAGTTCATTGGGTTAGGGTTTTGGATACCATTGAATCCTATATTTATATTGTATTGTAAACAATGTATCACTACGAATGAATATAGAATATGCTATTTTTCCCAATTTGGGATTCTAGGGGAAAAATCTCTCTGTAATGTGTGTATTTTCCATTGTGTATTTTTTGTTCTTTTATTGAAAATCTATATGCAATAAAATATTGTACAAGGTTAAAATCTACAATAACTTTTTCCAACAAAGGAAATCCAGAGTCGGTCTAGTCCACTGGTCGATCAAGGAACCAACCCACCATTTCAAATTCCACTTAAATCCTATCCACAAGGGTGATTTGGTGCTAGTCTGATCGACCAGGCCACTGGCCATCGATTCCCAACAAAATTTTACATTGAGCATAGGCTTCCCAAGGTTCTATGACTCTCTTTTTACACACAAATAATGTAAGGGTTCCTTTAGCTTATAAACCATATATTCTAGTATTTCCCCATGTGTGTGGGATAAATATTTAATGCCAACCACCTCTCAACAGTGGACACCATCGTGGAGGTTAGATCAATGTTCATTGAGTGTTGGTTTTCCTCGAAGGAAGATCTATCGATTTTGTCATCTAATTCATGAAATAAATGAATCGTTAGGATGCCAAAGGTTTTGGAGGATTAATGGAACATGCTTTCCATGGTTAGAATGATAGCATTAAACCATATAAATCTCCCTCCTACATTTTCTATAGCCATTAATTTCTCTCAAAAGAAGAATTCACCTCCAACAACTTATGTCCTAGCATGTAGCAATCCCCTTCGAAGGATTAGTGATGTAAAACAACAAATCTACTACCAATATGTAACATCCCCAAACCAAGGTTCAATGCTACAACAGTGCACCAACAAAACCCTAACTATTGACCCTTTCGGCAACACCTGCGAAGTAGATGAAGTCTCACTCGAGGTAGAGGCAGGGGTGGTTGTAGGACTCTAGTGTCTGCAACCTTGGCTGGGACACAGATCTATGATTGTAACACCTTAACAAAGCAGTTAGTAGTTATAGTTTGTTAATACACAACCTTAGTTTACAACGCAACTAAACCCTAACAACAGATCAGTGCAATATTTATACAGATCCAATAGATTCAAGTACTAAGCATACCAACATAGATAAGATCTACCATTTATTCGCATTAATCAGCACTAAGATACTATATTATATCCTTCTAAGCATTCATTAGTGCACTAAGAATTCAATCACATAAAAAATAAAACAACCATAAAGCCCATAGTAACCAAAACGTAGGATATACGTGGTTCACCCCCACCCTGGGGCTACATCCACCAACTCTTCTTCTTTATTATCTTCTGTCAATATTCTACATGCACAAAGCCATAATATCTTACTCCACAGAGCACAGGAGATCTGCACAGCTCACTAGATCCTCCTTCCATGAAGTACAACACAAATCCTTCCACAGTCTCTTACAATCACTTGAACTTAGCTCTGCAAGTCTCCTACAGTATGCACAAAGCAATTACCACTCAGCACTTAGCATCACATACTTGTCCCTCCTTCTATCACATAGATTGACCTCTAGCACTTATCACACTTCACACTTCTCACATCACCTAGCTATCTATTTATACATTACAAAATAGGCCTAAACATGGGTAAACCCATGGGTCGACATCCCCATTCCTGTTACAAAATCCAAAAACCCAAAAAGTGCACTAAAAAGGCATCAAGATCTTGCAATCTCTGCTTCGACTTGTCTCCATATTCGACAGCCTGTCAAATCCCAAAAAGTAGGGCAAACATGACTAAGGATCCTAAAAACTTGGTCCAGGGCCAGCAAGCCCCCAACACTCACCAGTGACTCGTCCCGAGTCACTCTGGTCTAGGTAGCTGTGGTTCAAAATCCTCGAGCTTCTTCAAACTGTTTTTGGACTAGGACCTCCTACTCGGCGAACTCTTAGATGACTACCTCGTTGACAGGTCCCTCTAAACATTGTTCGACTACAACAACTACTTATTCCAACTCTACACCTCGACCTTCAATCTCCTCAAACAGTTGGCAAGCTTCATCCTAAAATGGTTGGAGCCTTTGAGTCGCTTCCATAACTTTGCTCTGAATAGTGTGGACCTATTGTTGATCAGTGCACTATTCTTGGGATCGCTTCATTCTTTCAACTGATGACAGGAGCTTCAACTATTCTTATACTATTGTTGCTTGTTGCTTTGCCTCCTAAAGTTGTGACTGCAGTACCTTCAACTCAGTATCTTCAGTGAGTCTCTCATAATTTTGTGTGTAGAGATCACTTAGTTGTTTGCATTCTAGAGAGAATGCTCTGATCTTCTCAACTGTGCTCCGGGAAGTGGCTTCTCTTTGATCTCGCACATCCTGTGGGGTACTTGTTACTATTTGTAGCTCGAGGTCTGCGATTCTCTATTGAAGCTGTTGGATAGATTTTGCGAGATGATCTACTTGATGCTCCACTCGGTATTCCTCCTTTTTCTCTAATCCTATCGTAGAGCGAAGTGATCTACTGACTGCTTCTTTTATACCCACCTGCTCTGCAAGCAACTACTCTTTCTCTTGTTGAATCTATAGTTTCTCTTCTTCAAAATTAGCTTGGAGGACATTCTTCTCTTGCTGCGCAACTCGACATTTCTCTATGAATACTTTTTGTACTTGCTTTAGGGCCTCTGTGGCCTATTTAGTTTCTTCTTGCGTGCAACGAAGGCGAGATTTGGTCACATCAACTAGTCTGTAGAGTTGGGAAGGCTCATCTCCCAACTTAGGTGATTCTAATGGTGGCGGCGCAGTGGATACTGGACGACTAGATTGAAGGGCCTATTGTACCCCTTTGAGTTAAACCTCGATTCTATCATACATATCCTCCTACTTGGCTTCATGTTTCTATAAGATGTCCTATGAGGCATCTGCTACAACTGTGATGACAAAGTTGAATTCATCCACAATGACCACAGTCTGCATCTTAGTCAAGGTGGCTCTAGATTTATTTTGGGAAGTGGGTTTCGTGGGAGAAACCTTCCTTATCTTCAAGGGATCAACCTCATCAGCAGGGTCCCTATGCTGTGTTAATTCTCTTTACTTTTGTTGGTCTTCTTTTCCATTTGTCTCTTCTACTTCGTCATCACCCCCTCGTCTAGGTGACACTGAAGCAATTCCTTCTGATGCGCTGATCACGTTTTGGACCTCTTCAGTCTTCTTCATTCTGTTGGGTCTAGGATGATCCTTTGCTTCATGAATGGTCTAAAGGCTGCTGATTAGTTCAAGGTTTGACATTTCTACAGGGTCTGTGGGGATGAGGATTTTTTCAGACAAGTCCTTGGTGATCTCTTAAAGGTCCTCCTTTGTGAGCTTGTAGTATGGTTGAAGATCTTCTTTGTGCCGATCTGCACACATAGTAATATAGATAAAGTGTTGATTTGTGCGAAACTTCATGAGGGGTCAGAACAGATGCAGGGTGTTCGTCATCATGCGAGGGAAAGCTTCAATAGCCCTGTTCATTTGGAGATAATAGGTATGAAATACCGCACTCGACTACCACTATTTTCCCATATCACTCGAGTACCAAAGCATGGTGAACTTCATAGTGAGAGGCTTGAATGGCTCAATGTCTGGGAAGGTCGCACCTTCCAACATTTCCCAAGCGATAAATGCAATAAGGATCAGGAGCCAGCTAAAGGAGAACTCATAGCCTTGATCCTGAGCTTCGCAAAAGTCTAATTCCAGCTGGTTGACCAAGTACTTCACCCAGTTCATCCAGAGTCCTTCTACACTTTTCCTAGCTAGGCCAACGACAAATCCTGTGACTTGTGTAGGTTGGTTCTTCCTTACTAACTTCCCTACGATCAGTTGACAAACCAAGCGCACTGCGTCATTCTGGATGGAAGTTACTTTATAGCCTTGTATTCCCTTTTCTATATCATCGTAAGTGTTCTTAATTAATCTTTGTCCTAGGGTGCGGTCAAAAGTCTTCCCTAGGTAGAAGTCTTGAAGGTCAGGTCCTTGCATGCTCAATTCGGTGATCCTATGGATCAATTTCGGATCGATTGTAATGCATCTATATATCCATAGAGATCTTCCATGGTAACACGATAGCAGGAACTTAACACAAGAATTAACCTCCTGGTGTCTTCCAAAGTGTGGGATCTTCATCAGGTTCAAGAGGGTGGACTGCGCGAGGTTCATAGTCCATGGCTAGGGGATTATTTTCAAGTTCTTTCCCTTCATCCTGGTTAGATACTTGTAAGGATAAAGCATGCTATAATTCTTGCGGTCACCTAGGTTGAATTCATTGAACTTCAATGTCACGATCTTATCTTGTTTCATTTTGAATGCACGTATCCCCTTCGGGAGGTACACAGTAACCATGGTGTAATCAAAGTCCCTCGGGACACTGTCACAAATCACTTTGGGTAAGATGGTCGGGATTAACTTTGCATTTTCTAGATCATCTTTGTGCTTGGTTCTCTTCTCTGCTACTGGTCGAGATGGTCCGGATCTGTGAGTAGTTGATAGAGAGGCTTGAACTCCTCACAATGATGAAGCTTGAACTTCTATGGACATCACTCTCTCTACCATCATATCAATTAAAACTTCCTCAACTGACTTCTCCACATTGTTGAGATTGTCCGACATGCACGCTCTTGATCAGAAAATCCAGGTGGATGGATGAGTGCTCAAAGAAATAGAATCTATGATGATCTTACTAAGAACAAAGTGGTAGCAATGGGTTCTCTTGTTAGCTCCGATACAATTCTCAAAAGTGTTCTCGGTGCAATAGTTGACGGACTAAGTAGACACGATGTAACGGATCTCTTCAACGGATAAGAAGTTTTCCATCAATGGTGTGGTCCCAACGGTTCCATGGCGAGCTTTCTGGTCGTAACTGTTGTTCTAACCATTCTAGAACATCTGTCCAATGGTTATAATGCTTCCAACGGTCATATCGCTTCACCATGGAGAAGTGGCATAGGGCATTGTTCTGATATCCAAGTAAAGTTCCAATTTTTCAAATCTTCCTTCCGCAAAGTTCCCTCTAGGCCCTTTTGTAACTTTTTGACCTTTTCTCTCTTCTTGCTGAGTTTTCTAGCCTTCTTCCTGGTGATCTTCATCTCGGTATTCCTTTTTCCATCCTGATTCTTGTCTTCTTTTGGCATAGCAGCTTCACGCTATTGAGATTCTTTCATAGGATTAGAGAGTAATATGACTTCTCTATCTTAGGTAGGTGCTCTACTCATCTATGAATATTCTTGTGTTCTTTCAACTTCGTGATTCAAGTTTTTGGTTCTAAGTAGCTTTGATCTATTCTCCTGTTCTACAATCAAGTGTGATATCCTCCTAGTCATGAAATCTTTTAATTCGTGCTTTTTCTGTGCTAGGGCCTCCTCTTCTTTTCTCCTGGTCTCATCTTTCTCGATCCAAGTTTTTCCTAATAACATAGTAAATGGAGTGTTGTTCACAATGAATATAAAAACCTCAAAATCATCCTCTGTCGAAGCTCCATGAGCACTCATAGATACCTGGGTGATTCGTCCACACAGGGTTATCATCTTTCCCCTAAATAATCCTATTCCTCCTAATGAAGGAGTCATATCATGCTTTCCTAAATCTTCCCAAGTTCTTTCTGTCATGATATTTACCTGTGTTTTCTCATCTAGAACACAGTCTATGTCAAAGTCTCCTATTCTTTCTTCTATGCATTCTTTTTCTTTGAAGATATTTGATAAGTTTATATCTCTATGATCATTTAGGGTTTCTTTCATTTACATTAGTACAGTCTCTGATTCTGTCTGGGTTTTTTCCATGGTCTCAGTTTCGTGACCTTCCTCAAGGTTTTCTTGTCGCATATTCATTATGTCAAGCTTAGTGATCATTCTAGGGAAATCTAAAACGTCATGGTCCATAACTTTACAACAAAGACAACTAGGTCTTCTTCTAGGGCATTCCTTAGCAATATGTCTTGGTCTTCTGCAACTGTAACAAAGGGTTAATCCTCTTTTTTTCTTAAATGATCTCCAACCTTTCCTACACTGTGCACTAGGATCATAGTAGCTAACCTGCAAAAAATTCTTTCTAGGATCCTGCATCCATTTATTAGTCCAAACATTCTTTCTATGCATAGCAATAACATATCTTTCATTATTTCTATCATATCTACTCCTATCAAACCTTCTTTCTTATAGTTGTGCCCTAGTTTTCAAACTAGGATAAAATTTATCAAACATACCTATATCCATATTCTTGAAACAAAAATTTCCACTAATATTACTTTTAGCAGAGCACAAAGCTTTCATATCTAAAACTTTTCACTACTCTTACCTTTATCAGACCACAAAGATTTCAAAAAAAAAATTCACTACTCTTACCTTTATCAGACCACAAAGCTTCAAGATCTTACCTCTTTTCTGTAGATCTAACTTCTCTTCATAGCACAAAGCTTTACAGGTCAAGTAGAATATTGCACACTAAGGCAACATATCTACGCATAGAGCTTTCTTTCTTTCCTTCAATTCCCATCAATCATAGTTTCAATTCCCAACAATGGAACCATTTGTTGGAATAGGGGAAGACCCAAGGTTCAATGCTACAACAATGCACCAACAAAACCCTAACTATTGGCCCTTTCGGCAACACATGCGAAGCAGATGAAGTCTCACCCGAGGTAGAGGCAGGGGTGGTTGCATGACTCCAGTGTCTACAACCAAAGCTAGGACATAGATCTATGATTGTAAAACATTAACAAAGCACTTAGAAGTTATAGTTTGTTAATATTCAACCTTAGTTTATAGCGTAGCTAAACCGTAACAAAAGATCAAAGTAGTATCTATACAGATCCAATAGATTCAAGTACTAAGCATACCAACATAGATCAAATCTAGCATTTATTCACATTAATCAGCACTAAGATACTATATTAGATCCTTATAAGCATTCATTAGTGCAGTAAGCATTCAATCACATAGACAGGAAAACAACCATAAAGAACATAGCAACCACAACACAGGATATATGTGGTTCACCCCCACCCTAGGGCTATGTCCACCAAATATTCTTCTTTATTATATTCTGTCAATCTTATACATGCACAAAGCCATGATATCTTACTCCGTGGAGGACAGGAGATCTGCACACCTTGCTAGATCCTCCTTCCGTGAAGTACAACACAAAGCCTTCCATAGTCTCTTACAATCACTTGCACTTAGCTCTACATGTCTCATACAGTATGCACAAAGAAATTACCACTCAGCACTTAGCATCACATACTTGTCCCTCCTTCAATCACATAGATCGAAGTCTAGCACTTAACACACTTATCACTTCTTACATCACCTAGATATCTATTTATACATTACAAAATGGGCCTAAACATGGGTAAACCAATGGGTTGACATCCCCATTCCCGTTACATAAGCCCAAAACCCAAAAAGTTCCCTAAAAAGGTGTCGAAATCCCATGATCTCTTCTTCGACTTGCGCTCTGTCTTCGACAACCTGTTGAATTCCAAAAAGTAGGTCAAACATGACCAAGGATCCTGAAAACTTGGTCAAGGGCCAACAATCATCGATTGTAAATGCCGAAAATGTGGAACATCGATTGCTGATTGTTGAACATCGAATGTCGATCATCGAATGGTTGAGGCCATGTGGAGAGATTTCGAGACTTCGAGGAGTATGCATGTAGTAAGAAAAGGGGTGTTCAATGTTGAACACCGAAAACCCTAGCCAATAATTCCTGAATAACTTTGGGAGGTCGTATCTTGCAAACCAGAGATCATATTTGAGCCAGGTAACAGTCGTTAGAAATATACAGACGAGTAGAATAGGATGAAGACCTTGGATACATGATCTGAGTTGATTTGAATGAGAAAAAATATGATGCCCCATCCCTAGAAAGGGTATTTAGGGGTCGAGTGTGTTACAAATTGGTATTAGAGCATGGAAAAAACACTTGGCTTACTTGGGCTCATGCACGAGTTGCATAAAAATATTATTAGATAACTTTTTGGGGTAACATCCTACCTTACCCCCTTATACAATAAAATTTTTGAAACTCTACTGAAGAGAAGAATGAAACGTTCTATTGTTGATAGATTCTTTGGAAATCTGCAGTGTATGTTGCTAATTTTTCCAAATAATGAAGCTAACTTCACTTTGCAATAATATGTGTTGTTCATGAATTGGTAGATTAGTAACTAACATAAAATGTTTTTTCAACACTTAAGCAGTCAATGAACAACGGGAAAACTACAACGTAAGGAATGGTGACACACCATGATTTGGGGGAGAGATCCCACAATAGAGATGAAGATTCTAATGAAAGGAGGGTGGTGGAAACCCCTCCATATTTGGACGAAGCTATAAGAATCCTCATGGAATAATTACAGAGTTATAAGGCGCACAATTAAAGGACAATAAAGGAGCATGAAAAGTAGACTGAAATTAATGCAGTCCTACTGCAAAGTCTATCAGATATACAAAGGAAACTACAACATGGTCTAACTATCAGTCATTTGGACAGGAATCATACTAAGAAAACTCCAAGTCCACTTGACATACAAAATCATGGTTTGAAAAGTGGTCACACAAGGAGGAGCACGTCAAGGAAGGCCCAACATGGATCCAAGAGACACTCACTGGAATGTCTCTCTGAGTAAACTGACAACTCCAAGGAATCTTCTAGTGGAAAAACTAGTTCCCATTCTTATACGAGAGGAAATAAGAGGAAAAATTCCAAGAGTCATAACCCTAAAGAGTTCAAGAAATCCAAACTTACCACCTTCGATGGAGAGATTGAGAAGGGGGAAGAAGCATAATTTTGGCTACTCGGCTTGAAGAAGTACTTTAGATTTCATGACTACTCTAAAAACTTAAAGGCTCGGATAGCCATTTAAACCTTAATGGGAAAGCTTCCATTTGGTCGGAGGGCCTTAGGAATGTGAAAGGGATCCATGAGAAGGAATTTTCATGGAAACAATTTGAGAAATAGTTCAAGAAGAATTATCTGTTAGAAAAGTACTTTGATGGGAACACCAAGGAGTTCTATGAACTCAAGCTGGGACAACTCACCATAGATGAGTATATCAACAAATTGCTCAAGCTGATGAGGTATGTGCCCTACATAAAGGATGAAAAAGTAAATATGCAACGATTTATTAGTTAATTTTTCTCATTTGAGTTATGTTGCCCCTCAAACTATTGAGAAATATAAATTGCAACAAGTTAAACATGTTAAATCATGGCTGGTATGACTAGCCACTGGAACCAAAAGAAAATTAAGAGAGGTCATACCAGCATGCCAATTTGGTATGAGTGATTTTCCCACCTAAGCAAACCTAAACATAGTTCCTTTAGGATATTATGACATGTTGATTGGCATGGACTGATTGGCTGCCCACAAAACTAGGTTGGAATGTTAAAATAAAACTTTGGAGGGTGAAAATGAAGAAGGAAGAAGGGTAATTGTTGGTTAACTCAGATATATACCCTGTCTGAGTTCGTATTGAGTGACCCAGGGTTCATGTATGTTGGGGTTCCAACAAAGCCTCTAAAACTATCCACCCTCCTAGTAAACCAGAAGGCAACGCAACACACAAAGTGCATTGTGTCATCTCACTCGAGATAGTCATAATGGGTGGCTATAATACTCATGTGTTTCTAGCCTAGGATTGAGTAGGGTAATCTGAGAACTGTACGTTGAGATTTCTATTATAAATTATTAATGCAATGCACCATTATTACGATTATTCAAGAAACATAAAAGCTCATTTATATAGCATAACAATATCTACTGAAGACAATAAAGAAACACATGCATTCAATCACATAACACAAGTTTTATTGTGGTTCAACCCCCCTAGGCTACGCCCACAAAGATTTGGCTCTTAGCTCTTTATTATAGTAGTTCTTAAACTACAACGTCACGTGCTTTACAACCCTGCTTAGTTGGTTTGAGATCTATTATGAGGTGGACTAGATCACACTAGGATCCTTATTCTGTGATATAACCCTCAAGATATACCCTCCTTGTTCCTCTCTAGCTCAACAACTTACAAAATTAGGTCATACAACAAAATATTACATAGCATCCGCTTCTTTATATTCGTCTCTCTATATCTCTATCCACTCACTCCGCTCGCTCCCTCTATGAGACCTAGGTATCTATATTTATACGTTTATGGCTCGCCAACCATTACAATCCATTGCAAAAACCCTAACCCTAATCTCGTTAGGTATTCCATGCATGCATGCATGCTTCTCTTCCTTCCAGTTGTTGCTTCCCTCGTGCATGCCTTCTTTCCCAAAATTTCCTTTCTTTCCTCTTTGGCTTGCATCCAATAGACCCCCAACATGTGGCTCATCCTGAGACACTTAACCTTTATGTGCTTTATCGATCTCCCTGGTGATCGCCTGGAACTTCTCCTTGAGCTCTGTCACTTGTGTTTTAGCCTACACAATCTTCTCCTTAAGTGCATATACTGTCTAGACTGCATTCACATCACTGATCAACCCTGTGCACTCTGCCTGGGTCTATTCCATATATGTCTTGCCTTCCTCTACCTATGCAATGACTTCTACTACTCACTCTTGAAGTGATTCCATTTGAGCCTCATGCTCCTTTTTCTTCATTTACCTAGTGGTGAGTTCTACATGTAGTTTCTTCATATCCTGTGCCCCTTTGATGCGCTCCATGATGGAGATTGAATTATGCCTCTGCTTGAGGTCCTAGATAGCTGCGCTTATCTGTTCTTCTTCCTTGTCCCACCATTGGACTTGTTGATCCTCTTCTAGCTTCGTCCAAAGTTGTGCTACTTTGTCAAACAAGTTTTTTATTGTGATGACTTGTTGCTCTATCTCATGTAGTTGCTATGTTTCCTCTTCATTCCTTTTCTCTCTTACCTATGGTGCAGTGGTTGGTGTGAGCTTCTCTCAAATATTCTCGATCTCCTTCTAATATCGATCGATTTCCAGCACAATCTGGTCAATCTTCTCTATTAATGTTAGTTTGTCCCTCTGCACGGTCTTTGAAATCTTTTCATAAGTTTCACACACTTTTTTTTCCAATCCATTCACACACTCCCTCTCCTCTTAGGTATTGAGCTTGGCTTGCTTGTATATCAATTCCAGCGTGTCCAATTTATCCTTTACTTGCTATAATTTAGCTATGTCTATGCATGCCTGAGTCTGTAGTTCTTGGATGACGTTAACTTGTAATTTTTGTAGATATTTGGATCGTATCTGCGGTAATACCAATTGGAGTTGAGCTAAGTCCTTTAGGGGTGTTTTCCCCACGATCTCATCCATGTGCAACATGCTGGGTGTAATGTGGAATGTTGCACTCAACTGCGGTATTGTGTGGACTATAACTCGTTCACTTGCTTCCGATTCTTCTTCTGTCTGTCATGTTGATGGCCCTTTTCCTATGATGTTACCTATTGCCTGCATTTCCCCTATATGCTTGAGGAACTGTCACATGTCTGCCAAATTCTCTTGAATTCTATCCCTATGGTGCACAATATTTTCAAAATATTCAGATGTATGGTCCTGAACCATTTGGACTATCATTTCTGCATCATCTGTCATGATCATATATTCTGGAGGTGTTCTCCGCACCTTCATTTTCTTGCACGCACACCCCATCTGAGTAGATTTCCTCTTATTCAAGCCTGGTTCTTGTGGATGGGGACTTGGTGTAGTCCCCTATGTCACCTCTGCCTGTTTCTATTGTTCTTGGGCTGGTTGCGTATTAGTTGTCTTCCCCTTCTGAGTCCCCATCTTAGTTGTCCCTTCGTTTGTCTACTTTGTTTTTGTTTGGCCCCTCCTTCATTTCTTGGGCACTGGGACTTCCTGAGGTTGTGTTTCTTCCTAAACTATCTCCTCTTCCGCTGTCATTGTAGGTATGTCTTGGGTGAGAACTGGAATCTTCCATTTATCCTCTCAATCCTTGATAACCATTTTGATGTCTCCCTTCGTGATGTAGTAGTGCAATTGTAGCCACTACTTTTTGGGGTCCTTTTGTGCCTATATCCACATCGCATGTCGAGTGGCCTTGACGTTGGTGATGTCCCAATAGTGTGAGAAAACCTATGGTGTTATTTTCCAGAGGTTGGCTATGGCCTCTTGTAGGTCGCAAAGGTATCCTTGGAATGCAGTTGTGTTCATCTTCCTGTTCTTGGCGTCTGACGTGATGCATGTTAATGTTTAAGCTATTATTAGAGTTCTTTGCATTTTGATAGAGAAAAATAGCATAAGATAGGATCACTGAGAAATACACAATCACAAGAGAAACATCATTTATCCTGGGAAGCCCTCATGGGGTATAAAAACCAACAAATATTCCTTATTATAGATAGCTAATATAATGCCAAGAGATAACTCAAACAAATACAAAAATTCCTCTCCCAAGGATGCACCTCTCTCTCTCTCTCTCTCTTTGTTCTTCAAATTAAACTCTGAAACTTGTCTCTTAATGAACAAGTGAGTGTGTTTCTACCTGAGGTGCTAGCCTCCTTATTTATACAATACTGGAATGTGTGGAGGTGCCTTTTCACTGGCAGGGCTGACTTCTCCTTCTGGGTGGTTATAACCACCTTTAGTATATTCTGGAGCCTCTTTAATATATTTTGGGGCCGACTTCTTATTATTCCTATTAAAATTATACTTTAACCAATCCGCAAAAGGGGATTTTGTCTTTTACAATAGCTGACATGATCAATCCACAATAGGGGATTGATATAATGAATAATACCACAATAATAATTAGAATACACTTTGCAGTTACATTATTTCAACACTCCCCCTTAACAAGAAGGGTATTATATAACAACATTAGGCGAGAGAGGTCTACATCATGAACAATATTAGGAGGATAGAATCATCAATATCATCTTGGAACACTGACTGGCGTATCTATAAATCATCAGAATTTTTTCTCATCGGCAACATCATCATCCCCAAAGGAATGCAAGCATCATTTGCATCAATATGGATTAGTATAAAACTAATACATCATCATCATAACACGAGGTTGGCTCATCACCATAATACTAGACTGGATTTACATCACAGCTCTCAAGATGGAAGCATAATACTCATCTTGCTTTACGTCATAGCAATCAAGCTAGAAGCAAGATACTAGACTGGCTTTCCATCACAGCTACCAAACTGGAAGAACAGTACTAGCCTCATCTCATCATATTTCTTTACTTCAAAAAAATCAAGGTGGAAGCAAGTTACTAGACTGGCTTTATGTCACAACTATCAAGCTGGAAGCATAGTACTAGCCTCATCTCATCGTCTTGCTTTACGTCACCGCAATCAAGATGGAAGAAAGATACTAGACTGGCTTTATGTCACAACTATCAAGCTGGAAGAATAGTACTAGCTTCATCTCATCGTCTTTCTTTACATCACAACAATCAAGCTAAAAGCAAGATACTAGACTATATTTACGTCACAACTATCAGGCTAGAAGCATAGTACTAGTCACATCTCATCACAACAACTAGACTTGCTTTACGTCACAACAGTTAAGTTAGAAGCATAGTACTAGGTATATCTCATCACAACTACTAGACTTGCTTTACGTAACAACGGTTAAGATGGAAGCATAGTACTAGGTATATCTCATCACAATACTACTCCCCCTTTCGAGGAAGGTCATTTCAGATTATACTGAGATTATCTCGAAAGTTCTCAAACTTTACATGACATAGAGGCTTGGTCAACACATCAACAACCTGTTGATTCGTGCTAACATACTGGAGCTTTATGGATCCTCTCTGCACCATGTCACGAATGTAATTATATCAAATATCTATGTGCTTTGACTTATCATGGAATACAAGATTCTATGTCATCTTTATGCAGCTCTGGTTGTCACATAGGATCGTGGTTTCTTCCATCTCTAGGTCAAATAGGCCGGTCAACAACTTTCGAAGCCATATATCTTTGCAACTAGCAAAACACACAACAATGTATTCTTCTTCCGCTGTGCTGAGAGCAATGTTAGATTGCTTCCTACTCTACCATGAGATCATGGTTGAGCCCAAACTGAAACAACATCCTAAAGTTCTCTTCCTGTCAGAGACACTTCCAACCCAATTTGAATCAGTGTACCCACTCAATGTGAAATCATGGTCTCCATCATAATTGAGACCACAATCTAATGTACCCTTAAGGTACCTCATCACATGTTTTGCAGCCACTAGGTGAGCATGTTTGGTTTCTACCAGAAACTAACTCAAAGTGTTCATGGAAAAACAATTAATATCTGGTATGGGGTTCATTAGGTACATCAGTGATCCAATAATCTATCTATACAACGTGGAATCAATAGCTTCAGCTTCATTTCCATGGGTGTATTCATGGACTTGTTCTCTAACATGTCGAATATTTTAAGGATTTCGAATGCATACTTCCCTTGGTTGAGGAATATCCTCTCTGGACTCTGCCATACCTCAAGGCCTAATAAATAATGAATTAGGCCAAGGTCTTTCATTTCAAATTCTGAGGCGAGCCTCTTCTTACATTCAGTGATGAGTTTGTCTTCTCCAGTTAAGAATAATTCATCCACATACAACAATAATATCACTGGCTCATCATTCATAACCTTGAATTAGAGGTTAGAATATTATTTACTCTTGGTAAATCTCAAGCTCATCAAGAAACTGTCTATCCAGACATACCCAGCTCCAGGATCTTGCTTCAATCTGTACAGAGCATTCTTCAACTTGTTGAAATGAGACTTCTTGCCTTCAACTTAATATCCGTGAGGTTTCTCTATATACACTTCTTCTTCGATGACACCATTTAGGAAAGTTGTCTTTGCATCCATCTGGTGTAACTTCCACTTCATCTTAGCTGTAAGGGATATGATGGTTCTGATCAAAGTGTATATGGCTACAGGAGCGAATGTCTCTTCATAGTCAATGCCTTCCTTTTGAGAAAAGCCACGATCGACAAATCTTTCTTTATACTTCTCAATACTTCCATCAACAACATGTTTTATTTTGAAGATCCATTTGGAAGATACCACATTCTTTCTCTTCGGTCTCAGAACTATTTCCCATACATTGTTCTTTATTATGGATTGGTATTCTTCTGTCATGGTATCTGCCCATTCTTTCTCCTGAATGCCTTCTTCAAATCAAGTAAGCTCTTTCTCTAGGACCTCACACATCAAAGCCATATAACTAGAGAATGGCTTAGGTCTCTTCACCTGTCTCGTGGTTCCTTCGGGAACACCATACTTCTCTCCATCTTGAATAAGCTCTCTTTCCCAGGAAAGATTTCTTTTATGGGAGATTGTCATCTGAGGAGGTTCTTGAAATTCTACTATGTCATGATCTTCTAGAATTTCCTCATCAGGGGAAGTTACTGTTGGAAATACTAAAACAACTGATTC
>ML777609.1:513466-527029 GCA_009831015.1 Picea engelmannii
TCAGTTGTTTTTACTGCTTTAAACTCTATGATCTCTATGATCTCTACTTTAATCCATCTAATAATTTGATCATGGCTTCAACATGCAACACTGATCAAGATAATGTTATAACAAATAGATGCATATTAGAATAATCAAACCTGAGTTGCATTATTCTTATGAATGTGTTGGATCTTGAGATCCTTTTGGATCTATGGAAAGAGATCCCTTCTCCTGCAAATACCCTTTAAAATTTAACCATTTAAACATATGTGAGTACATACCTCTGATAGCATTTGTAGGTAGTGGTACCATCTGGCAGTAGCGGTAATCATTACCAACTCTTGAAAATTTCAAGGGTGATTGCAACTTCTACTATGGCTGATACTTAAACTAGTATTGCAACTGCAATTGATACTGAAACTCGTTCTGAGATTGAAACTGCAACTACAACTTAGGGTTTTATGAGAAAACCCTAATTTTTCAAACTTCAAATTTTGAAATTTTGATCTAGGGGATAGATGCACTGAGCTAAGGTGATTAAGATGGTGCATTTTTGAAAATCCAACATTTATGCCTCAAACTTGATCTGTGGACTTCTAGACTGGTGCTTCTAGTTTTTTGGTACTTCTGGTACTCTGGTACTTCTGGTACTCTAATTTTCTGTTACTTTGTGAAAACTAGGGTTTCACTTTCCGAGAGATCTAGCCATCGAAAATTTGTGCTGAGGATGCCAAAGTGATCCTTGAGGAAGGGCACACTTTTCTAGATGGTTTTAGGGATGAAATACTTCATCAACAAAAATCCCTAATTTGCATGTACAACAATAGTGATGTTTTTCACTTTCTCTTGTGAAAGATGCTCTCTTCACCTTAGCTCTGATACCATGTTAATGTTTAAGCTATTATTAGAGTTCTTTGCCTTTCAATAGATAACAATAGCATAAGATAGGATCACTGAGAAATACACAATCACAAGAGACACATCATTTATCCTGGGAAACCCTCATGGGGGAGAAAACCCAACAAAACTTCCTTATTATAGATAGCCAATACAATGCCAAGAGATAACTCAAACAAATATAGAAATTTCTCTCCCAAGGATGTGCCTCTTTCTCTCTCTCTTCTTCAACTATAGCTCTAAAACTTGTCTCTCAATGAACAAGTGAGTGTATGTCTAATTGAGGCGCTAGCCTCCTTATTTATACAATACTGCCACGTGTGGAGGTTTCTTTTCAATGGCAGGCATGAATTCTCCTTCTAGGTGGTTATAACCACCTTTAGTATATTCCGGGGCCTCTTTAATATATTCTAGGGCCAAATTCTTATTCTTCCTATTACAATTATACTTTAACCAATTCATAAAAGGGGATTTGGTCTTTTACAATAGAGGACATGATCAATCTGCAATAGGGGATTGATATAATGAATAATACCACAATAATAATTAGAATACACTTTGCAGTTACATTATTTCAACAATGCCAAGTGATAAATACCTCTCTCCATGATTCGGCTTGGGTCTGGTGAAAAACAATGTGTAATTCGGTTCCTTCCATCCCATGATGGCTATTAGCATGACTAGCCATGAATAATGAAATTTTGTTCCTAGGTCCTGCACACCCTTGCAGTCATCCAAGAACAAATTCAAAATATAGGGTGTCCAGCTAACTATGGTGCCCTCGACACATTGTGTTGCAACTACGACGAGCCCCGCCAGGACTTCCTCCTTGCATAATTTTCTTAGCATCTTGCATGCCAATATTTTTGTGGCCATTTTTTTCGTGGCATGATTGATCCTCTTGATGATGATCCCTTGTGTCCCCATGTCAGTGTCGTATTTATTTTTCACCTCTTCCGCGAGTGCATTCTCCTTTGTTTCGTAGTCAAGAAATTGCATAGGATCCATGCCCCAGGATGGAAACCCTGTGATGAGCACAATGATCTCTATGTCTATCGAGACGAGCTTGTCCAACCATATATCCACACCATGCATGACTGCCATCAGTTATTTTATGCAACTGTTTTCATACTATTCTCTTCCAAAGTGTGGTAGCTCTAGCAGACCTAAAATCCCCATTTTCTCCAATTTGGATGCCCACTGGAGTGGTTGATCAATCGGTTTCCCCAATGAATCCAGACCCATAGTGTGTAGGTAGACTCTCTTTGTGAACTCTAGGAACTTTTCTGTGTCCGTTACATCGTGGTTAGAGTATTTTAACCTCTCAACAAAACCTAGCAAGTCTGATTTAACCTATACCCTATCTGGTATAAGCAGAAAAACAATGGATGTGATGGGTTGCTTGCGTGGTGACCTAGGTACCTGTTTCTTATCCTTTTTCAGTAGCGGTTGACTCGAGGTTCCAACCTCTACTGATTGTACGTCAGAAAACCATTCTGGCTAGCTCGTGACATTTTCCATTGTTGCTTCATGTGGGTGGTATGACACGGTTGTTTGAGATTCATCTGGCTCAACTATTATTTCCTAATTTGTAGTCATCCCATTGACTCTTGGAGATCCTTCAGGGTTCTTTGGTTGCACTAGGATGACTGTGCCCTGGTTCTGTTGCTCTTTTTCTTCCTTTGACATATCCACATTCACTCCCTCGAGTTTTGGTTGTTGGGTTTCTTCTACCATGGGTGTGGGGTTCATCGACATTATATCTGGTGATGGGATTTCGGTGATATTGATGATCTCTAGTGATTGTTGTTATCTTTCTTGCGATTGTACTTGTGCCCTAGTTCTAACTCTTTTGTGTTGTGCAATCTAGGTCAACTCTTATTGTTTTGGTGGTGCCATGGTGATGAATGTCGATCGCTCCTTGAGCTCCGTAGCTTTTGTAACCTGTGTGAACTTTGCTCTATTCTCTGTATGTTCTCTCGCTCTCTGCTTCTTTTCCAGTCTCGCAATAAATTGTTTTCTCCTGCATCTATGCTTTGTATGGGCATCATATGAAAATTGTTGAATACGCTAACTTTATTGTGGATCAAATGAACCTCTGGTTCCTTTGTACTTTCCATTACTCTCCTTTTTCGTCTCCAGTTGGTGTGATTAATGTGACATTCCTTTGGTATTTTATGACATTCAATTCCACATGCCTTCATTGTTTCGTACTGATTTTGTCGTCGTTAATTTTCCCGATTGTTTCCATTTTGACCTGGACATTTTTCTTGTCCTTTCTAGTTTTTTATTCCAATTGTGCGTACTCCTTTTCCTTTCAGTGCACTGTACCTCCATTGGTTCATCCTATTTTTTTTTTCTCTATGTGGTGACTTTTCAAGTTGTGGGTGGTCAACTGTCCTTGTACAACTTCAATCGGCTCCCCTTGATTATCCCTCTGAGTTCTGCACCTGTTAATTCTTTCAACTGTACATATCCCCCATATTTGATAGTTTTTTCTTCGTACGATCCTAACTAGTCCATTTTGAGTTTTCTTAGGTGTTGAATGGATTTGTTGTCATACATAAACACTAAATATCATTCCTTGAAATTTGGTTTCTTGATGTGTCTGTCATGCCATGCTTTGTCCCTCGCTTTATTAACTTGTTGGTGGAACCATGCTAGGATCTGATCTTCCTCCATGGTCATCAAATGATTTAGTATCTCATGTATTGTGCCTCATTCTGTCATGTGTGTAATTGTTGCTACGCATAAACTGGGTACTAGAAATTCTAATGGCATAACTTCTTCTTAGCCATATATCAGTTTAAATGGTGTGTGCCCTATCAACTTCTTGCACATAGTCCTGTAGGCCCACAATACTGCTAGTATTTTTAGGTCCCAATCATCCCTTTTGACATTACATATCTTTGTCAATGCATTCTCAAGGATTTTTTTAAATGCTCCTGCTGTGCCATTTTCCTATGGGTGATATGGTGTGCTCTTCTAATGATGGACTTCAAACTCTTCATTCATAGCGTTGATAGTGTTGTTAATGAAGTGTGTGCTCTTGGGCACCCAAATCTAGTGATTACTTGTTCAAATAGGAAGTGTGTTGTTGTTTCTTCACTGCAATCCTTAACCGGTGCTTCTTCCACCCATCTTGTCATGTATTCTGTCATAGTGATAATGTATTGTGCTCCTGTCCTTTTTGTTGGTGGGTTGATTGGTACCACAAAGTCTATTTCCCACTTATCGAATGCCTGCAATGTTACCTTTGGTCATAATGGCATCATGTCCCTTCTATTGGGTTTACCAACCCTTTGACACACATTGCATCTCTGGTAGTACTACTTCGAGTCTCTATGAATGGTCAACCACCATAGTCCTGCATGAAATACCTTCTGCGCAGTAACTTTGCCTGCGTATGTCCTCCTGCTATTCCCTCATGGGATTTTGTTAAAACTCTTGGTATTTCGTGTTCTAAAATATATCTTTGCAATATTCTATATGCACCCATTTCGTATAAGTGTCCTGGGATTAGTTGATAGTCTACAGCCCAGACTACCAGGTTTTTCTTTTGAACGATGTTATTTCATGTGGCATAGTACCTATGCTCAAGTACTGAATGATATCTACAAAGTATTCATCAGCGATCTGGACTGAAAATAGTTGTGCATACAGGAAGTTTTTCTCTAAATTCATAGGTTCTTCTCCGTTTGTGACCCTTGATAGGTGGTCAGGTACTGCATTCAAATTCCATGGATTGACTATTACTTCAAAATCAAATTCTTGAAATAGTAGTAACCATCGACAAATTCTCCCCCCCCCAACACTGGCTTGTTGACTAGGTATTTAAGGGTTGAGTGATCTGTGAACATATTAAAGTGTTTTACCAATAAGTAATGTTTGAACTTATGCAGTGCGTAGACCATAGCTAGGCCTTCCCTTTCTGTGGTGTTATAGTTATGTCCTAGTTCTTATAACTTTTTGATCGAAAATGCTATAGGGTGATCCAAATCTCCCGCTCCTAGTTGTGCCAAGATAGCTCCAATTGTTATGGCTAATGCATCTACATGTACGTGGAATGTTTTTTCCTAGTCTGGAAATACTAGTATTGGCATGGTGACCATCTTTTCTTTAAGCGTATCCAGACCATGTTGAAAATTGTCATTCCACTAAAACTTTGTATCTTTTCTTAATAGTTTCTCCATTGGTGTGGTAATCTGCGTGTATCCTTTGATTAAATTTCTGTAGTATCATGTGTGTCCCAATGTCGCTCTTATTTGACGGACTATTTTTGGTGGTGGAAAGTTAACAATTACTGGAATCTTTGCAGGATCTACTAATAATCCTTGTTTGCATACTATATGGCCGAATAGTATCCCAAACGGTGTTCTGAATATACATTTTTTATGTTTAATGATATCTAGAAGTGCCTACATATTTCTAACATCAGTTGTAAGACCTCTATGTGGTCTTTCAACAAACTATAGATGGTCCAATCATCCAAGTATACCTCTAGAAACTAGTGGATGAATTCCTTAAATGGTTCGATGAATAATCTAGAAAATATGGTTGGTGCATTCTTCAGTACAAAGGGCATGACTGTGTACAAGTAGGATCCCCATTCTGTAGCAAACATGGTCTTGTATTTGTCTTCCTGGGATATTTTGATATGGTGGTATCCTGAGAATCCATCAGTGAATGAGTAAGATTTGTGTCCTCCTACGTTCTCCAACACTTCATCCATGAAAGGTGTAGGGAATGGGTCATGTAGGCATGCATCTTTCAACTTCCTCAAGTCGACTCATATCCTTATACCTCCTTTTTTTTTCTCCTAAACTATCAATGGGTTTATCCATTCTGATTCTTCCACTGGTTCTATGATTCCATCTTCGACCATCATGTCGATTTCATCTTTTAATGTTTTCTTATATATCGGGTTCAATCTGTATGGTCATTGTCTGATCGGTCTCGCTTGAGCTCTAAGTCGTATATTCATTTCTCCTAGCTCCCCTGTTATACCCTTCATCTCTGTAAATGTTGTGGGAAAAAGGTCGTTGTACTCGCATAGTAACTTTATTATGCTTTCCACTGTTTGCTCATCTGAGTAATCTCCAATGTTATCCATATTGGGATTCTCAATTTTCCCAATGTTGACTTTCTTCACCTTGATTAGCATAGTGATGAATTCTGATTCCATAGGTGGGCCCTCCACATCTATTTCTCCTTGCGCTTCCTCGATTTGAATGTCATGTGGATCGTCTTCCTCTGGTGATTATTCCTAGACATGGTAACATGACAACATTTATTTGGCTGTCTGTTTGTTCCATTGTTGTTATTCTATTTGATTTCGAATTTTTGTTCCTTGATGAATATCACCCCTATTATATGTTTAAGAGTTGCATCTATGTTGGGGTTCTCATGCTCGAATGAGAAAGTGACTGTAAAATTTTGTTGTAATATCATCTAGGTTGTAGTACCTTTGCGCAGTTCCTGGTATGTATACTAGTTTGTTGGTATGCCCTTTAGTGTGTGTATGAAATGATGAGTCCATTCCTCTGGGGGTGTCAGTTTCCACAGTGTTCTGCAGTTCTCCAAGTGGTCCATTGGTGCCCCCTCTCCATCATACTTCCGTTGCTTCTTGTTTTTATGTTTTGCGCTGAACCTTATGCTCAGTAACCGCTTACATTGGTACCAATATGTGATTATCTCTTTGTGTGTGCCCCACCATCTTGCAGGTGTGGCCTTGAGTGTTATATCAAGTGCTAAAAGTATCTGATTCTCTAAAACTTCATCTTTGTACTGTGTCAAGAATACTTCTAGATTGTTTATTCCGTGGAAACTAGGTGGTTCCTCTATCTCTGTGCCTACCCATATTACTGTGTGGTCTATTCGTGCAAATACCCTCATGGAAACTTCATGTAGACTTTGTTTCTAGTTCTGTAAACTAGTATTTGAGTTTGTCGCACATGAAGTAATTATCTTCCAACTGAGTATCCCATCTGCACTTGGGTTCACGTAATCCTCATTGCAGGCAGTTGTTCTGTACAACTGGTTGATTTCCTCTAAGTCTAAGAAAGTAGGTTCTACAAACCTTTCCCCTTCTGATGGGTCTAATGGCGTGATGAGCTTGTATTCACCTGACTCAAATGTCATTTTTTTGTGTCTTCAAATTGATTATTGACTAGTTTTCAAACGCCCAGTCCAAACCAAGAAATGTTGGATATGGTTTTCTGTCATCCACTATTTCAATCACTTCAAAGTCTTATTTAGTATGCACTCCATCCAGTTCTACTGTCACTCCTTTCATTCTACCAATTGGTAGGACTCTATATCGGTTTTCTAGTTTCAGTTGAATAGGTGAATATCCTAATGTGCGTTCTCCCATACATTTCCATGTCTTCTTTGGTAATACATTAACTTCATATCCTAGATCCAATATGATATCTCCCATGTTGAAATATCTGATGTTGGCATTCATTCTGAATTCCCTACTTCTTCTCCTCCTTGTATGTAGGTGATTGATTGTTTTTTGTTCTAGTTTCCTTTCATATCTATGCTACTTTTTTTCTAATATGTTTTGCAATTTTTTGACAGATGATGGATCATTTAATACTTTGACACATGATTTAAAAACTCCTTTAATTGTACTTGTCCCATGGGCTGAATTTTGTTGGTATGATCCAATAATGGAGGAATCTCGTATGCTGGCGCTTCCTTGCTTTGTTGCACAGTTGAAGTCAATGCAATGTCGTCCTTTTGAAATTATTGTCAGGATTGCTTAAATATCTCCTTCTCCTTCTGCGCGTCGAACTGCTTTCTTGGTTCGACATTCTTCTTCACCCACTAGTGTTGTATTGGCTCTTGTTGGACTGCATCGTTTCCTATTTTAGTTCCTTCATGGGTAACTATGTTGATGTTTTTTCCTTCATCCCTCACTTCGGCTGAAATCCACTGAACATTATGGTTGTTATAGTTCCTCTTTTCTTGAATCTTTACCAATAATTTTAGACATTCTTCCATATCATGGTCCGATGCACGAAAATACATATAAGTTGCTGGTGGAAGTGGAAATTCATTTTCATAATGTCTCGATTGTTGGTAATTGTGACATACCACTGGTCCTATACCTCGTCCAAAACCTACTCTCGCTCATCCTCCACCTTTGTAGTTGCTCGATCCCCTCTTGGTGTGTTATATTGAGGTGCCTAATTATACTACATGGTATTGTACTAAGGTTTCATTGTGTTGCATTGCGGTTGCTCGGTATTATATGGTTGATATGCAGTATTACACTGCTACTGCGCAATGTTGTATGGGGTTGGAACTTGGTTAAATTGTGGTGTGGCCTGCCCAATCATCCTTTCTTCCTGCACTCTATATGCATATGATGTTCTCTCTCCCATCAAATCCATAGTTCTACAATATTTGTCATCATGTCCCACTGACTTGCAAAAGTTGCAATATCAACTCTTTGGAACTGTCTGGTATTTATGCATCATTGGGAAATGATATGGATCATGGTCTTGCTATAGCGGGAATACCCCTCTACGGACTACACCAGGGTTCTAAAATGTAGGCAAAGATAATCATCTAAAGTCTCCTACTTTTTATCAACTATCTTGACCTTACCACAAAATCATACATAAAAGACAAGGTATAGGGATCCGGTAGCCGTACCTTAAACTCCACGTCCGGTGTCGATCCCTTTGTGGTTAATTGCTTCCTGACTGCAAGTCTCCTCCCAAGGCTGACCTGCATTCACCAAAAGACAAACAAGAAACTACAAGAATCCATTCTACATATGGATTAGTGGGTTATACATCATAAACAAGAAATGTAAACAAATCATATAAGTTTAATATGTCATTTGGCGAGACGAAAAAAGTACTTCTTTATATTAATCTCACAAAATTCACTTACAATATGAGACCGACACTGCTCCTCGAACTTGGTCCTGGGCTCCTCTTCACAATGCACCAACTGCTTCCATGTATCCTTCTCCTCTTCAGTTCTCTCTAGGGAAATGGGAATGACTTGGAATGGAGGAAAAGGGAATTATGTCTCAAACTCACAATGTGGCTGCAAACAAATGGGGAAAACGAGGAAAAATGTGTAGAGTTTATATGCTCTCGTGATTATTCTTGAAATAGGACCCCAAACCCTTCTTTTATAGGCCAAAGGATATAGTAACGGTTGGGGTGACTGGCTATGGGCAGTCAAATGGTTAAGTAATGGCCCAGAAACCAGTATCCTATGAAAATTTCATTTTTTGGGATATTCCATGAGTGTACACGGGCTGTAGTGGGTTAGCAAGCATGTGTATGCAGGCAGTAGTGGTGCAGGGCACGTACACCTTCAAAACAGTGATTTTTAGAAGAGCTTGTTTACTGATGGCTTGGCAAAGATAGCAAGTTAGATGGCTTGATGCCAAGCATGCATGTCTGGTGCAATTTAGGGTTATAACAGGTATGTCTTCTTATAGATTTTTCACCATATTCCTCTTGCTGGTAATGGATTTGGCATTCCTACTGATAGATACTACACGAATGTTGGGCATTCATTCTTGTGGTGCCCTTTCGTCCTACATGTAGTACACCAAATGACTTCTTGTTTGTCATTACTTTTATTTTGGTTTAGTTGGAATGTTAAGTTCTTCAAATCCTCCTTCAGTTCTTCGATGGCTGGATCCGTCTACTGATACTAGTTTTCTTCGAGTTGCAGGGATGCCTGTAGAGCCTCTACCTGAATCTAAAACTTTTGTTGTCGCAATGGGTATTTTAAGTGTGGTAGCAGTGAATTGGAGAACATGCTCCTATGATTCATATCAATCATGAGATATTTCAACTTTCCCTTCAGTCACTTGAAGCTCTGGTCAATCTCCCATATGGATTCTCCTAGTTTTTTTCTAATTTTGATCATCTTGTTCATGTACTGATCTTCTGAACTTGTCTTCTGGAACTCATTTATCAATAGTTTCTTGATGTTTACAATTGTTCTGGTTGTCCCTGGTGGATTGTTTGTATCTAATCTCATATACCAATCCAATGCGTGATCCCTTAATGTAATTGATAGCTATGGCAGTTTAGTATCTTCATTTGTGATATGTTTTGCTTCCCAAATATTCTCACAGATGAACAAATGTTTCTCCGAGTCTTTTGACGCTTCTCCTTTAAATTCAGGTAACCTGATGGTGGGATTGTGTCCTTCCATTCTGAAATTTGAACTACTACCTCTACATGGTGTAGATACTTGACTAGTTCTTCCTAAACTAGCTCCTCCAGTCATTGTTCCTTGTGTAGATGTACTTCATGTTGTCTTTCTTCTCCCAAAATTTGGTTGTCTAAATGGTAGTGTTCTCTTTGGTGTATTAGTTGCACATGGGTTTATGGGTTCCACACTGACATTAATATGGATAGGATTGATTCCTTCTCTTCCCGTTCTTGGTCCTCTCGTCTTCCTGTCATACGTTGCGCACAGGATTTCATCAATCTGCTCCAAATCCCAAAGATCCTCTACCTATTCATCGTCGCTCGCCAAACCTTCCCTCACAGCTATGGATCTCTTCTTGGTATTCACCTTGTATTGGTAGGGTACTCCGCTAAGCATATTTTCAGCTGTCTCCATGATTCGCTTGATCTTGTCATCATCCATAATGATTGGTTCCAAGGGTTCCTCCTTATTTCCCTTATCCTTTCCTCCAATTTCTCCTTTTTCTTTCAGTGCTTCCCACCTTCCCCCATGCATGCAAGGAAGTTTAGTTGTCTGACTCCATTTTCATTACACCTTTGTTGTATAACAGTATCTTGATAGAAGTATACAGTGATATAATGTACCTTCCTTGAGGTCCACATAAAAACTCTTTCTCCACTGCGTTGTATGACCTCGTTGTATCTACTTCAAACTCTGTTATAAATCTTTCCACAATACTGTCGAGGCAAAAATCTACTACACGAGTGAATTTGTTGTTCACTTGCTGTAACTGCTCAATCTGTACTGGGTTCCACTCTAACTGTCGGATCCAGTTCATTGTGTGGTTATCCTTCAACCTTAGTATCCACTTCTACAATAAGTGTGGAAAATCACAGAAAAAGACTTCATGTAAATCAATAAACACGTATTTCTCAAGATATTTGTGGTGTGTTATTCTAGGGTTTCTGTTATCATTCTATGCAAACTCTAGCTCTTTCGTTCTTAGCCAGCTTTTGATCTTTTCTTTTGTGGGATTCCACAGTCTCTACAACCCCTTCTAGTGGCTCATTGCTTTCTTCTCTGCTTTAATATTTTCTTTATTCGCCTCCCACAGATCTTACGTATCTGTTAACAGATCTTCAACCTCTCTCAATCCTCTACTATTCCTACGAACGACAATGAAACAATTTTTTGGTTAACTCAAATATATATCCTATCTGAGTTCATACTGAATGACCCAAAGTTCATGTCTATTCAAGGTTCCAACAAATCCTCTAAAACTATCAACCCTCCTGGTAAACCAAAGGGCAACGCAACGTGCAAAGTGCATTGCGTTGTCTCACCCGAGATAGTCTTAATGGGTGACTACAATACTCATGTGTTTGTAGCCTAGGATTGAGTAGGGTAATCTGAGAACCATACATTGAGAGTTCTATTATAACTTATTAATGCAATACACCATTATTACGATTACGCAAGAAACATAACAACTCATTTATCTAGCATAAGAATATCTACTAAGGACAATAAAGAAACACATGCATTCAATCACATAACAAATGTTTTTCTGTGGTGTTTATGGGTCCTAAATCCCCTGATTCAAAAGTAGGAACCAGACCCACCACTAAGGCCCAATTAGACTCTGCAGCGTTTAATAGTGGAATGGTTCTCCAAATCTTGCGATCCGGCCAATTTATCGATGGGCTTTATGTTTTCTTGTATGGTTCTCTTTTTGTATTTTCTCTTGGGTGGGACTGATATAATATGTAAGCCATTATAAACCAACTTGGCAACAAAATAGGACTAAGTTCTAACTACTGAGGAAGAGGTTGAACTTGGGATAACCCGTTGCTCAAGCATGCAGATGATAATTTTATACCACGGGCCTAGTACTAATACATTAACCATGTGAGCATCCAATTATTGTCTAAGAAACTAATTACCAGAAAGAAAACACATAGGCGATAAGGCAATGTAAATAAAATTAATTCACCTACTTAATCATCCATCACATAATAACACCACGATTCATATTCATCATTAAAGTAAAGAACAACAAAATATTGCACCAGATAACTTGACAATAGATTAAATATATCTTACTCATTACAACATCATTCATGAAATTAGATAGGAAATAGTTCTTCTCCACGTCCAATCACATGCATTTGATGAAAATAATTTTGTCTCTGCTCCAGAAGGACTTCTCTATTAACGGTAGCTTGGAAATAATTCTTGACAAAACCAAAATAGAAGAGATTCTTGCAAAAACCATCGACCTCTAACTAATTAGTTGATGTTCTTATTTATAACATAAAATTCAACTAAAAATAATGGCTAAGTGTAGTTTAAACAAAACAAAATTCGCCACATGGCATCCTCTTCTAACATTTTATTTAATAGTCAACTCGAGATATCACTTGAAAGGGTGACTTTTTTGATACTCTGACCAACTGCTAAATAGATCCTCGCAAGTTTGGGCCCATGGAAATCCGTGTTGCTCCATCGGAGATGCGTAAATTCCTCTCACATCCAC
The DNA here is from genome assembly GCA_009831015.1 of Picea engelmannii. Classification (NCBI taxonomy): domain Eukaryota; kingdom Viridiplantae; phylum Streptophyta; class Pinopsida; order Pinales; family Pinaceae; genus Picea; species Picea engelmannii. The sequence continues at coordinate 526,059 of ML777609.1, forward strand.
TGCATGCGCTCGGTACTTCACTAGAGAGGTGTTTAAATGTTGTAGAGATCTCTAATCATATGTTCCATAAACCTTTTCTCTTGTCCTGGCATTGTGTCAGTCACCTTTGCTAGCTCTTCGACCCATAATAAATATTTCTTGGTATGCAATTCGACTATGTCGCACAAGTCGACGAAGTTGTCGGGATTGCCGAATTCGGGGAGTCTGATATCCTTCATTGCTTTGTTAAATTTTCCCCAATGTTTCTCACATTTGGCCCACTTCTCTTGAATTTCTCGGTGTGGTTCTCGAGACATCTTAGCCCAATACCCTATTGATCACTTCATGTGATCAAGACTTGTTGAAGGTGAATCCCCCTGTGGACAAGTGGATTCCCTCTTGGTCTGTAGACTCCTAAGGCCAAGACAGAAAAGTGCTTAACATGGACAATGACTTCCTTTTATATCTAACCGAGCTAATAAATGAAATATAAGGAGAAATATATGTACCTTATTAGTGATGTTTTTCCATGCAATGTCCTGGCTGAGCTTCGATCCTAAGCTCCCTGATAAATCCTGCAAAACAAACAAAGGTACAAAAGAATTCCTACTCTACTGAGATTAGCTCAAACATAGATCCATCTACTACAGACAAAATCATTTGGAACAAGCACAAGTTTGAAAGAAATAGGCCAAGCATTGATTATTAATGAGAACAAGTAAAGATACTTACAATCCTTTGAATGAAGTTGCAGCAGCTTCTTCCAATTCTCCTTGTCCAACCCTTTTGCTCAAGTAATATACATTGATTTCTTTGATGGAATCTCACTCATGAGATCATAATTTTGATGTAATTTCCAATCTCCATTGTCAATACCTTCTTATGAGATCATAAGTTAGGTATAATTCTCAATCTTCCTTGTTTTATGTCAATACCACTTATAGGATCATAAGTTTGGTATCAATCTCTAGTCTCCACTGTACCTTTCACCA
>ML777609.1:544564-611396 GCA_009831015.1 Picea engelmannii
ATCAAAGTCCACTTTTACAGAACTTAGTTGATTAGTAACCATATTAAATTCATTTAAATGATCTGCAACAGACCCACCTTCTGACATCTTCATATTAAATAATCTCTTCATTATAAATACCTTATTCGATGCCGAGGGTTTTTGATACAATTTGGCCAGCACATCCATCAAATCCTTCGTTGTCTTTTCTTTCGAAATATTGAAAGCCACCGACGCTGCCAGGCTCAGCCGTATCGTTCCTAGAGCCTTTCTGTCAAGAATATCCCATTCTTCGTCCTTCATGGCTGCCGGCTTCTTTGCTACTCCACTCAATGGTAGGAATAGATTCTTTTGATATAAATAGTCTTCCATATGCATCTTCCATAACTGGTAGTTTTTACCGTTAAATTTCTCGACCCTAAACTTTCCATCTTCCGACTTGCTCCCACTCGAACCAGGAACCCTCTTTTCCTGCGAGTTACCTTACGCTCTGATACCAGTTGTTAGAAAAACGGGACCGCGGAGCAATAAAATAAAACAAATGCAGAAACAAAATACAGAAGACACACAATACAAGAGAGACACAGATTTACGTGGTTCACCCAGTGTGGGCTACATCCACCAGAGAAATTGCCAGGTCCTTCCTTTATTATTATCCAGCAAATGAAGGGATACAACCTACAACAAAACCCATTGTAACTTCCTCTTCTTTCTCTCACAGTCTCCTCTCTCAGAATACAATATTCACACTTGTACATAGCCGCAATACATTTCCCTCATAAAAGAGGGTTCCCTTCTAGGGAAAAAACCCTAACATAATCTCTACCGTTAGATCTGCGAACTTATAATGAACGGTCCAGATTTACAATGAAATTACAATATACTTTTATCAGGCAATTTTTGCTTCCGAGGCTTCGCCCCCGAACCCCCATCGGGGGACGCTGCCCCCAAACCCCCGCTGGGGGCCCGCTTGCCCCCAGACCACCCCAGCTGGGGGGATGGACCCCCCGGACCCCGCAGAGGGGGTACCCCCCCTCTGCACTCCCCCACGTGGAAGAGTGTACATACTTCTGGGGTGTAAATACTTCATGAGGTATAAACACGGTTGAAAGAAAGGACCTCTGAATCAGGAAGATAATTAGGCTCCACAACCAACATTTATTGAATTCACTGTAATCTTCTTTGAACTCACTTCTCAGGTATACCATAGTCTAAGTGGTGCCCTGATAGTATTCAGCAAGGTGGCACAATTGTTATAGTTCCTTCAGAGCGGTGGCCGACTCCTTTTCATCTCGTTTGTCTCTGTCCAGGGTGGCATCTGAGAGTTCCATCCCCATGCCGAGGAGCTCAAATGTTCTGTCATTTTCTATGTTTATCAAGTTTTCCTCTGTAGTGATGAGGATCTAGTGATCCAATGTGATCCTCCTTTTATTTGTAGTTCTTTGGACGATGGCCTTCCTCTTTCGATCGTAGGAGATCACATAAATATCTGCTACCTCATCCACTGATTTCGAAATTTGTTGATCACCCCATGTGAGTGTGTTTCCCAAATTTTTGGTGGTGTATACTTGTTCAATATCGGGTTCTTGAACTTTCTCGTTGTGCTCCAAAGGGCTAGCCTCCATCTGTAGCTTTTCGTGGATCTTAGTTTCAAGTGGAAGAGAGGTGTTGGGAAAATATTTGATACTTACTTGTTCATCATCCATTGAAACGTCGATTTCCTTTTGCCAGGATCCTTCCTTTGGCTCAGCTGGTTCTGAATTTTCCTTGGGATTGTCTGCACATGTTTCTGGCACATCGAGCCTCTTGGTGTTGGGAACACTTTCAGTTTCTATTTCCTTTTGTGGGACCTCCTAGGTTTCGACCCTGGAATCAGGAGAATAAATCTTCTCATGTCACTTTTCTTCTTGTACATGCACAGGGGTCCCGTGAGATGCCTCCAGGATTTCATCATCACTATATATATATTTATAAAATCTCTCAAAGGATTAGGCGTGCTTATTTCTACTGATGCCTGGCCTATCACTGGTTTATTCATCACTTATACCGGTGATCCAACTGGTGACATTGTGGATTCAAGGTCATATGACCTATTGATGTTATCAAGGTTCATGAAATCAGGGCCGCTTGGCCCCACTGGGATTTGTTCTGGGTGATCAGTCGAAATCCTTGGCAACCTGATGAGCTCTGAGTTATCTCACATCTGATTCACTATCTGTTGGTCTTGTTGATACATGATTTCCCCTCTATCCCATGTATCCTAAGCCTCAGGAAAATTCCTGTCCTATACCGGGGTTACCTGGAAAATCTCTGCTGCTTCGGTGGCTTCTTGAGGATCTTCCACCGCTTTGAATGATTCAGGTGCTATCCTTTCCTCATTGGCTCTGAGGATTTCTTGAGTTGATTGTTCCAAGACTATTGCTTGCTCATAAAAACTCATGGCCTTAAACCTGGTTTCTTTAGGGTCATCCATCCTTGCCACCACCTCATCCCAGCTTTGAGCATTTTCAGTGAAGATCTCATCCTCAAACCTGTCATGGGCATATGGCCAACATGATGATACCTATGACACATGCTTCAGGACCAAACCCTTGGGTTCGTGCTTGTGAAAATGGCTAGTCTAGAATCAGAACTCCAATTGGCTTAACCCTTCTTGCTTGACCTGTATAGTGTCCTTTACCATGTAGAAACCAATATGAAACCCATAGGGTATGAAGGACCACTTCTTATCCTTTACCAAAGTAGCATTATAACCTTGCAGGATATTCTGATAACATATTTTCCCTACTACTAGTCGATTGGGGACATATACAGGTAACAGATGGGGTGCTCCAGTGGCGCCAAAAACTGTGATGTAAGTATCGCGCTCATCCAGATACCAATGGCCAACTTTCAATAAAACATTTTTGGTTTCATCCGAAATACTTGGGCACTCTTTATTGAACAACAAGAAATAAATACGTGCAATAAACTGATCACAGGTGAGAGAATAGGATTTCTTGTACCAGTTTTCCCACAAGATGTTGAAATATACATGGACCGAGATTTCAGAGGCATGCCAGCTTAAGTTCATTCTAACAAATACATTCTTGGCACATATGACATCCAACAGACAAGAGTCCACGTAAAAGGAAGGGGTTTCCCCTCTTTTGGAGTCTAAGCTTGTCATATGAAGTGCTCAGTTGTTTGGAGATGATTGCACCCCAGTTGAAACCTATTATAGAAATGGATACAGTATAAGCTAGAGGCATCCAAGAATATGAAAACCTGGAGCAGTGTTTCTCCCCATGAAATTATCAGAGGAGTGCCACTAGATAGATGTAAGACTCTCTTATTTTGGTCATTGGGTACCGACCGAAGGTCCGATTGGTGAACTTTTTATCCTTTCTCCACCAGGAAGCCATCAACTTGTTGGTGTCATTTTTCTCATAGAAAATCAAAACAAAATCAGTGTTCAACCACTCCTCTGTCTCTCTGAACTTGTAGTAATTTTGAACTTCCACTGTAATATCCATCGGCCGAACCCAAATGTAAATATAATCCAAGTATATTTAATCTAGTGAATTGTTTAGACATCATTTTTGTAATACACCTTTCATGGTATGGTGCGCGCATATACTGCGCAGTAAAGGGATGTAATGTCAACATTTTTGAATATCGTGCATAGTAACTAAGGTGTGCGCAACCTTAAAGACAAGGGATACAATGCGCAATAACTAAGTGTGTGCAATATTAAGGTCGGCGAACCTTTGTGTATATAATATGCATTATAGGCTGGTGAGCCAGTATTATAAGTCAGAATGCTTATGTCTTGGAATTGGGACAGTGCGCCTAGATGTTAAAGGCTAGAGCGCCTACTTTGTACATGCCTCATGATTAATATAAAATACATCACTGCATGCAGACCTACCACGATAAAAGAGATTGGGGACTGAAATCACCAGTTAGGGAAAGGGAGGGCCAAAAGTCAAAGGAATATTATATTAATATTTCCTAAAACATAAAGTATGGATAATTAGTTTATCCTAAGTTCTAAAGTTGGGGACAAGTGGACAAAAGTAACTTCCGATATGACAAGTGTCAAGTTGGGGACATGCATTCATATAGTGGGGAAACTTAGCTCAGGGGGGGATATTTTTTTTTCACGGATATACCTTACGAATGGGAGAAGGGGAACCATCAGGCTGAGCATCACTTTTTGACAAAGAGTTCACAATGATTCTAAAACACACTCAGTTATCCAGTCAATGATTCCTTGACCATTTCACTCATACATTCTGTTATCCTTGAAACAACCATGTCACCTTTCCGAAGCATGTTTCCCCATCCTTTATGGTTGGTGTACCTGGTTAGCTTGGAGTAGGATTGAAGAAGCAGGTTGTCAGGCCCATAAGTAGTTCTCTGAGCGAGAGAATTGCTAGGGATTGATTTTTGTAGGTGCTAAACTGCAGCTACAATGCTCTGAGACTTCTGGTCTAGCCTATTGCTGAAGCCCTGGAAGGGAAGTGAGGCAGCTGAGGGACTGTTGAGGAGAGAAGGGGAACACTTCCTTGGGTGGGACATGCATGTGGGAAATGAGGGGTTGCAGGCTGTTAGTTGAGTGAGCACCTGAGACAGAGCCTTTCATGTTGTCCATGAGCCTTATCGTGGATAGGAATCCCTTTACCCTAGGTGGAGTTCAGTCCTAGCTCAGGGGTGATTCACTGTTGAGAGTGATGAATAGTGTAGTCTATGGCTTGGAGGTTCATGGACGGTCTGTAAGCAATTGGTGACATTATTTCTAAGATAAGTACCAATTGTATGATATGTGGATATGTTGTTTTGTTATTTACATGCCTATGTTACATATGTGACTATGATTGCTTGTGTGCTTATGGGTAATTTCTTGTAAATGATGAATATCGTAATTACTGTTATTTTAATATAAAAGTCATATGTTTCAGAAAGTAATTGTTTGTTATGTTTAGATGTAAATCTTTCGTGAGCGTGTTGTTTGTATATCTTTTAGTTGCATGCAGTCTAAAAAGTAAATTTAGGTGGCATTGCTTAGTTGAGTACCGCGTATGTTATTGTATGTTCCGAAGTAAGGGAACAAAAGTGTTCCCTAGAGTAGCATGGCCTGACCTGATGGCTAGAAATGTTACTAACTGACGTTAGAGCATGAGTGGTTTCCTTGCAGTGGCGTACCCCAGCCTCAGGTTGGTCGGGGGGATTGTTACAGTATGGTATCAGAGCCTCAGTTCAAAACTGAGCTTGGATGGACCAGAAGGGTGCAATCGAAGTGAATATTCACAAAAAAGTAACTTTGAAGTGACCAGAATTAGAGTCATAGAATGTCCTTGGAAAAGGTTGGAATATTGGCGCACATGGTAAATTTGGCACCGCGTCGGAAACTGTGGCATGCTAGTGTGCGCGGTAAATTGTGGCGCTGCACGAAAAATTATTATGTGTAGATGCACGCACTGGAATTATCCTTGCGTAGTAAGCACACACATAGAAAGGTGCACATGGGGTGCGCAAGTATTTCTTAAGGCAGAGGAGTTTTGTTGGTATGCCTATAAGAAGGACTATAAGTTGTTTCGCGACAGTGTATTCAGTAGTGTGCGCAAATATTTGAGCGTGAAGGAATATGTTAAACTTGACATGGTGCATGCATAGGATGAAAATGCATGTGGAATATCGGTGTGCAGTATCAAAACTGTGCGCAGTGGATATTGGTGCACAACGCCAGACTAGTGTACGTAAGTAGTCGGTACGATGAAGAATAAATGCACAGTAGATTTAGGTGCGCGGAGAAGTGTTTACCTTGTAATATTGCTATGCACGATAATATAAATGAAAAGGTCAAGTTAATGCATGTGAAGTCACTTGGAAGGCGAGGAGTCTGAGTTTAAATTGCATAATAATAAAAGAAAAATAAACACATAACCGCATTGAAGCATTAATTAAAAAGAATTATTAATTTTAATTTCTTCTGATTTAGACAGATGAAAATAAAATATAAGATTACAAGAAAAACTTATTATAAACGAAAACAAGAATCATAACATAACCATATAGAAATTGTAATAAAACAGTCTAAAATCCATTTCTATATTTATATAATCATATTAATCACAAAATTACAAAAGGGTGATGACAACAGTTAGCCTATTGTAAAAAGGGTTGTTGAAGAACATGCCTATCATCTCTTGCACTCTTTAACTCCTCTACCGACTGTTCAAAATTTGTCGAGACATGCTTATGTTAGTTGAAGACTTACTTCATCTTAGTGATCTCTACCTTTAAAGAAGAGTCTAACCAGACTGGTTGATTTTCTCCAACACTTTCGGTCACTTCAACCGTAGATTCCTACTTCTTATGTCGCTTACTCCTTTTCTTCTTAGCGGCTGGCGTGTTGATGACTAAATCCTTTATAGTGGGATTCAGCCTGACTTCCAATCGTGAATCTATAACTGGCTCTATGTGGAACTTAGTTGCTAGAAGGAGTGAAATGACCCTTTCCTCCTTATTTGTAGGAAATCCTAGCATGTTGCTTGAATAACCAGTCTCACTTGACTTAGCTTTGTCCATGTATCTCAAGTTGGGGATACCAAAATGTGTCTTTACAGAGAAAAGGAAGTTGAGCAGCTTGAATATTACTATGGTTATGGATACGTAGATATCTTCATGCTTGGGGAGTGGTAATTATAGAACTCCATTTATGAAGCGGAGACAGATTACATACAAAGGGCGTTGGGTTTCCATGCTCGGCCAATCCATTTCGAATGATTAGATTTTGAGTTGGTTACATGGCGACATTCATCTGACATCACATGGTTGCGAAGTACCAAATGAATGAAGCAGGGTGATCTGACTAGCCATCGCTCACCCCATGAGTGGTGGATTTGACATGTTGAGACACGTAATATTGTGTCTTGGCGAAAGTGGTTTCGACAAAACCACCTTCTTGCGCAAGTGTATCTCAGAAGGCACTGTGCGTCAACGTTCTCGATACTTGGGTCGTATCTAGAATTGTCGTGGTGATAACAACAAGAAACCGAGAGTGATAATGTTTATGTGTATGTTGAATTGAAATGATGCATATTCTCATGAATTTCTGATTTGTTAGTCTGATTAGTTTCGATGGCTACACGTTTTGCAGAATTAACAACAACTCAATCAGGTCAGACCAGTTCAGAGTTTGTAGGAATGGAAGAGGCATAGGGGAATTACAGTCATCTAGGGAAGAGCAGAGGGATGGATGTCCATATGGGCATGGAATGAACAAACTCCAATGGACATGGAAAAGAAAGGAATGAAGATATGAATATGGCTGAGACCATTAAGAATTTGCAGAAGGATGTCCAAAGCCATAAAGTTGATAATGAAAGTCTTATGAAAGCCAAAGAGTAGTAGGATGACCTCAACATGAAGCTATTGGAAGGTTTGAATAGAATAGAGAAGAAATTGGTTAAGGAGAGTAACTCAAGTATATCTGAGAGTCACAAATATTCAGAGGAGAAGGGAGAAGTAAAAAGTGGTAGTAGACATCACCATCATCCCCATAGGCATTCCCATAAGAGAGTAGGCAACAACTCAAGTCTATCCCCTATCCGAAGGTATAAGAGATCTAGGATGGATGAGCTGTGAGTAGAAATGAAAAAAATCAAACCTCCTACATTTGATGGTGAGCACAAGAAGGATGAAGATGCCGAAACATGGTTGCTAGGCATGAGGAAGTATTTTCAATTGCATAATTATTCTTCTCATGATGAAGGTAGAATCACTATCTATCAACTCAAAGGAAAGGCCTCCATGTGGCGGGATAAACTTATGCAGGTACAACACATTGTAGATAAAAGTGTTACTTGGAGAGAATTCAAGAAGTATTTTGAGAAGAAGTACTTGACCAAGAGATACTATGACAAGAAAATGAAAGAGTTCTTTGAACTCAAGCTTGGAAGTACGACCATAGATGAATATGAGAGAAGGTTTTTGGAACTATTTAAGTATGTCTCTTTCATTAAGGATGAGACAGTCAAGATTCAATAGTACTTAAGTGGATTTCCATCGTTCATCAATGACAAAATACAGTATGATGATCCCAAGACATTAGAAGAGACCATAAGGAGAGCTAATTTCTTATATGACCAGCTGAAAGAAATACCAGCTTTCCAAAGGGCTTGGGAAGACAATAAGAAATTCAAGATAGATCAGAGGAAGAAGGGATTTAAGACACCATTCTTCAAAAATAATCCACAATGGCAGAAAACACATAAGGAAAGTAGAGTGATTGACACAGGGAGTCAAGGGCCAAGACAACCACCTATGCAATGTTGGGGTTGTAAAGGAGACCATAGGTTCAAAGATTGTCCTCACAGAGGCGAAAAAGGTAGGGTTGTTCACAATGTACAATGAGCTACGATAGTAGAAGACATGGGTAGAAATGTGCCAAGGATTTACGCAGCCTTGGAAAACAAGAAAGCAGAGTATCATTCCCACATGATTGAAGTGGAGGGTATGATCAACAACCAAACCCTTGCTATTTTAATTGATTTAGGAGCTAGCCGTAGTTATATAGAACCTAAGATGGTGGAAAGTTTGCAATTAGAAAGAAGCAAGAATGGGAAATCCTGGTTGGTGCAACTGGCTACAGGAGCCAGAAGAAAATGTAATGACATGGTTAAGTCCTGCCTCATAGACATGAATGGACTAAATACCAGGGCAGATTTGAACATCTTACCCTTAGGTTCTTATGACTATTTTATTGGGATATATTGGTTGGACCCACATCATTCTCTATTGGATTGTCATAACAAAGCATTCACTTTATTGGATGAAGAAGGGAACCAAAGGAAAGTGTAGGGAATTCCTAGGGCAGTAACTGTTAGAGAAATTTTAGCATTGTAGATGAAGAAATGTTATAGACAAGGATGTCAAATATTTGCAGCTCATATGGAGGAAACACCTAAAGACAAGGTGCCAAATTTAGGGAATTATGCAGTCTTGAAAGAGTTTGAAGATGTATTCAAGGAAGTACCAGGACTACCCCCAAGGAGAGACATTTATTTCTCTATAGATTTGATGCCTGGAGCAGCGCCAGTATCAAAGACTCCTTACATAATGAGTACACCAGAATTGAAGGAGTTGCAAATGCAGCTGGAAGAAATTCTGAAGAAGGGGTATATACGCCCAAGTGTATCACCTTGGGGTGCCCCAGTCTTGTTTGTGAAAAAGAAAGATGGAACATTAAGATTGTGCATTAACTTTAGACAATTGAATAAAGTGACTGTTAAGAACAAATATCCTCTACCAAGGATTGATGACCTCTTTGATCAATTGAAGGATGCAAGGATATTTTCAAAGATAGATCTCAGATCAGGATACCATCAGGTAAGAATTAAAAAACAATATATTAGCAAGACTACCTTTAGGACAAGGTATGGTCATTATGAGGTCACAGTGGTACCATTTGGATTGTCAAATTCACCAGCTATTTTCATGTGCTTAATGAATGGTGTTTTTCGAGAGTATTTGGACAAGTTTGTCATTGTCTTTTCGGATGAAATTCTTATATATTCAAAGTTAGAGGAAGAGCATGAACATCATTTGAGGATGGTGTTGCAAGTATTAAGGGAACATCAGTTGTATGCCAAATTGAGCAAGTGCTCATTTTATCAGAAACAAATTCATTATTTGGGGCATATCATCTCAAAAGATGGGATAGCAGTGGACCTTGAGAAGGTAGAAGCCATTAGAGAATGGTCAACACCAAAGAATGTGACAGAGGTCAGATATTTCATGGGCCTTGCAGGCTACTACAGGAGATTCATTAGAGGATTATCAAAGACAGCACACCCAATCACTTCCTTGCAAAGGAAAGGTATGAAGTTTCAGTGGACGTCGGACTGTGAAAGGAGTTTCCAACATTTGAAACAATTATTGACAAGTGCTCCAATACTAAGGATTGTAGACCCAAATGAATATTTCATTGTATGCACAGATGCATGTAATGAAGGACTTGGTGGAGTCCTCAATCAAAATGGATTTGTGATATGTTATGAATCAAGGAAGTTGAAGGAGCATGAAAGAAATTATGCCACTCATGATTTGGAGTTAGCAACCATAGTGCATGGCCTGAGGAAATGGAAACACTACCTCATGGGAAAGAGGTTTGAGATAAGAACAGATTACAATGGTTTGAAATATTTATTTGATCAGCCAAATCTAAATGCTAGACAAAGAAGATGGTTAGAATTTCTAAGCGAATATAACTTTGATATAAAGAATATCAAAGGTAAAGAAAATAAAGTGGTTGATGCACTTAGCAGGAGGGTGCATCAACTATGTGCTACAACCATCAACATGTATCAGACTGATGTTAAAAGAAAAATTTTGGAGGCTGCAAACACAAATCTATAGTACAGAGAATTGGGAGCAATGCTACAACAGGGTAAGATACTTCGGAAGATGGATATTTAAAAGTTGGGAGTAGATGGAATACTACTGCACAAGAAAAAAAATTTGTACCAAATGTCCAGGACTTGAAATGTATAATTTTGCATGAGATGCATAATGCTCCTTATGCAGGGCACCCTAGATATTAGAAAACCATAACATCAATCAAGAACCAATACTTTTGGCCAGGTATGAAGAGAGAAATTGTAGAATACATCACTAGGGGTATGGAATGCCAGAAAGTTAAAACATAGCATAGGCACCCAGCAAGATTGTTGCAACCTTTCCCCATTCCCGAATGGAAGTGGGAAGTGGTGACAATGGATTTTATTATGGGATTGTCCAGAACAGGAAAGGATTGTTCAAAGGATTCGAAATGAATCTAAACTTTAGTACATCTTACCATCCTGAGTCTGATGGAAAGACAGAAAGAATGAACAGGGTGATAAAATATATGTTGAGAATGTATGTGATGGACAAAGCATCAAAATGGGAAGACTACCTACATTTAGTAGAATTCACTTATAACAATGGGTATCAGGAATCATTGAAAATGGGCCCATTTGAATCACTTTACGGCAAAAGGTGTAATACTCCAATAATCTGGGATAATCCAGCTGATAGAATAGTCGTCAGGCCAGAATTGCTCAAGGAGATGGAGGACCAAATGTTAAAAATTAAGCATAATTTGAAAGCTGCCTAAGATAGAAAGAAAATTTATGCTGATAAAAATAGAATCCATAGATAATTCAAAGTGGGTGATCATGTTTTCCTGAAAGTGAAAGCTAACAGGAGATCCCTGAAGCTGGGAAGTTGTGCCAAGTTAGCAGCTGGATTTTGTGGACCATTTGAAATCCTAGAGAGGGTTGTTCCAGTTGCATTGCCTGCATCTATGTCTGTTCATAATGTCTTCCATGTATCATTGCTAAAGAAATATATACCCGATGCTAATCATGTTATTGATTGGAATGTTATTCAGGTGGAGCAAGAAGGTGCTTTCCAAGTGAATCTGGTGTGCATCCTGGATAGAATAATAAAACAAATTTGGAATCGAGCCATAGGGATTGTAAGGGTCCAATGGACCTAGTACGGACCTGAAGACGCTACTTGGGAGAATGAGGATGCAATGTGGGCAAAATACCCACACCTTTCTAAAGAATTTTGAGAATTTTGTTTTATATGGGTACATGATTCACTAAGGACAGTGCATAAATAAGGGGAGGGGATTGTGATATCCCTCGGCCGAACCCAAATGTGAATATAATCCAAGTATATTTAAGCTAGTGAGTTGTTTAGACATCATTTTTGTAATACACCTTTCATGGCATGGTGCCCGCATATACTGCGCAGTAAAGGGATGCAATGTGCACATTTATTAATACCGCGCACAGTAACTAAGGTGTGCACAACCTTAAAGACAGAGGATACAGGGCATAGTAACTAAGTGTGTGCAATATTAAGGTCAACAAACCTTGTGTATATAATACACATTATAGGCTAGTGAGCTAGTATTATAAGTCGAAATGCTTATGTCTTGGAATTAGGCCAGCGCCCCTAGATGTTAAAGGCTAGAGTGCTTACTTTGTACATGACTCATGATTAATATAAAATACATCACTGCATGTAGACCAACCACAATAAAATAGATGGGGGACTGAACTTCACCATTTAGGGAAAGGGAGGGACAAAAGTCAAGGGAATATTATATTAATATTTCCTAAAACATAAAGTATGGATAATTATTTTTTCCTAAGTTCTAAAGTTGGGGAAAAGTGGACAAACGTAACTTCTGATATGACAAGTGTCAAGTTGGGGGCATGCATTCATATCGTGGGGAAACTTAGCTCAGGGGGAGATATTTTTTTTTCATAGATATACCTTACGAACGGGGGAAGGGGAACCATCAGGCTATGCATCAATTTTTGACAAAGAGTTCAGAGTGATTCTGAAACACACTCATTAATCCAGTCAATGAATCCATGAACATATCACTCATACATTCTGTTATCCTTGAGACAGCCATGTCACCTTTCCAAAGCCTGTTTCCCCATCCTTTTTGGTTGGTGTACCTGGTTATCTTGGAGCGGGATTGAAGAAGTGGGTTGTCAGGCCCGTGAGAAATTATCTAAGCAAGAGAATTGCTAGGGATTGATTTCTGTAGGCGCTAAACTGCATCTACAACGCTCTGAGACTTCTGGTCTGGCCTATTGTTGAAGCCATGGAAGGGAAGTGGGGCAGTCGAGGGACTATTGAGCAGAGAAGGGGCACACTTCCTTGGGTGAGACAAGCATGTGGGGAATGAGGGGTTGTAGGATGTTAGTTGAGTGAGCACCTGAGACGGTGTCTTTCCTGTTGTCCATGAGCCTTAGCCTAGATAGGAATCTATTTACCCTGGGTGGAGTTAAGTCCCATCTCGGGGGTGATTCACCGTTGAGAGTGATGAACAATGTAGTCTATGGATGGGAGGTACATGGATGGTCTGTAAGGAATTGGTGATAGTATTTATAAGATAAGCACCAATTGTATGATATATGGATATGTTGTTTTGTTAGTTACATGCCTATGTTACATATGTGACTATGATTTCTTGTGTGCTTATGGGTAATTTCTTGTAAATGATGCATATCAATAATTATTGTTATTTTAATATAAAAGTCATATGTTACAGAAAGTAATTGTTTGTTATGTTTAGATGTAAAGATTCTGCGAGCGTGTTGTATGTATATGTTTTAGTTGCATGCAGTCTAAAGAGTAAATTTAGGTGGCATTGCTCAGTTGACTACTGGATATGCTATTGTATGTTCCGCAGTATGGGAACGAAAGTGTTCCCTAGAGTATCATGACCCGACCTGATGGCTGGGAATGTTACCAATTGGCATCAGAGCATGAGTGGTTTCTCTGGAGTGGCATACCCCAGCCTTAGGTTGGTCGGGGGGGTCATTACATCCACTGGGAGGAAAACCTCGACACACTCACCATTGTCATAATTAATCAAATATCTTTGTGTTCCAGTGTGATCGATAAGCCATTTTAGGAGTTTGATGCGGGGGAATACCGGAGTCCTTCTCGCCACCATGTGCAGATATGCATCTTGGACATTCGAGTGGAATTCATCATTGAATATTCTCATATCAAGATTGTTGTGCGAGGTATATTTTGGGAATTCCTCCCGCTTGATTTTCTTGAAAACTTCTTGAATTCCTCCCTCTTGATTTTCTTGAAAACTTGAATGAAATCTTTCTTGGTGGTTGTTTTGATGGCGGGCACCATCTTTGGAACAAATTCAAATTTTCTTGCAACCGTTGGGGAGAAACCTTCTCCCACCTCTAGTTCTTGTAGCTTTGGTGCTCTTGGAGATTTCCTAGTGGTGGGTTTCTTTGGAGTCATTGTTCCTGCAACCGAAAATGATCCTTTAGGAAAGTGTACATAGTAACATTAAGTAAAAACATATGAAATGAAGTATAAAACATCCGTAAACGTATGAAATGAATTCTACGTGGGTTCATGGAAAAGGCATGAAGGGAGATGCACTGTATCGGCATGTTCAAACATTCATTTTGATTCACGCACGAATAAGCAAATAATGCGAGATTTTGGAATTAATTAACCCTTTAAATGTGTCGTATCTAGCGTATCTCATAGCTAAAATGTCCCATCGTGTCATTTTCTTAGTGGGCGGATTGGGAATTGTTGATATCCTTATGCATGTTTCTATAGGTATCCCCCTGAGAAAACTTTCGACCATGACAAATTTCTTCATACGATGATGACGTGGTAAAATTGGTTCAGGGTGCGATGTGGGTCTCAAGAGCTAGTAACAACTCTAGGGAAAACAAGATCGTATGTCTGATCACACGGGTAACGACAGATGGAAATAGGGGATAGGTGGTTTGACCTTATATCTCAGTCAGAGTCCTGTCTTTCAAAAGCAGACGTGCATTAAAAAACAAAACCTAGGATTGTCGAGGCTGAAAGTTATAGGGGTCGGCGATCGGGGGTTGAATTATCATGTTCTCCATGGGCTATCCTTCTAAAAAAGCGTCGATTCCAGAAGTTATTGGGGATTGGATCTCAATGATACTTCCATCATGTAGTTCCTTTATGGGTTATCATAATCGAAAACCCCCAATGTCGAAAACGTTTCGGAAGTCGACGATAGGTGATATCATTTCATTCTTCGTGAGCACTTACTCTTTTATTCGTTTGTCGATTCCAAAGGAATCAATTATCAGCGATATTCTCGATGATTCTTGTCGTGAAAGAAATATCGCGTCTGTCAACTTCGATGAAGATCGGGACTCGACAATCTTGGTTCTCTCTAGTGTTTTATTTCACTCTTAATCCTTTCCGATGCCGAATTCCTTAAGCGTGTCAGGGAAAGCTTTTGACTGTCAATTCTCTAATTTGGATATTATTCTTTTAAGTTAATCGTTTTCACATGTCCAAGCAAGATTTTAAAGAATTAATGAGAATTAAAAAATGATAAGCAAAGGAAACGTTTTTCATACTGAAGTCAAATTAGACAATGCCAAAAGATTAATTGGTACCCAAAAAGTAAAAATTGACATAGACTTTTTAGGGTGTGTTGAATGCTCAACAAATGGCGATTCACTGGGCTAAAGCATAATCTTTGTTTTTCCTTTATGCTCGGTTGATACGAAAGCTGGTGGAGAACCTTACTTGTTTTAATTCAGAGCCTCTTTTACCCTTACATTTGAAATCCTTTGGTTTATGCTTTCGGGCCTGCCCGTGGGGTTTTTAACCTTTATTCCTTCTTCATTTCTTGTAACCCTGACTCATACCCTTTTTGACAAAATCTAGTAAAGTATTCATTGGCATTAAGCCTTTATTTACCTTTACTCAATTGATATGGTGTTGCTCCACTGCCAATGAGCGTTCATATCCCCAACAAAGTCACCCCGACATCACAAACCTTTATCTGTTTCCAACGAGCATCCATAGCTCCAACGGAGTTATCTGCATACCCTCTCCCATTGTTCACTTGTTTGATAAAGTAAATTTTATTTCGGTAGAATTCCCTAAATGAGTTGGAGAGGATGACGTCTGTTTATTTTGCAAAAATGAGGTGGTTAAGGTGAATTATTAGCTAGCTTTGTCTTCTGGGTTTCATGTAGTCCTTTTTAGCATACCAGCTTTCCCTTAAGTTTTTACCAGGACACTAAGCGGACACTTCTGACATTTCTCCAAAGTTCTTCATTTGCGCATGTTAGATAGAGGACCCCTCAAAGCAACTGCAAGTTCCTTGGTGTTTCTTGTGTTGTATGTGAGTGATGAGTTCGGAACAGAGTTCGCTATGTCGCATGATTTGAAGTCAACCAGTTTCTTGCTAAACACAACTTTCAAAAGCACAGAAATCTAGAAAGAAAAAGAAAACAACAAAAAATGCATTTCGCAATCATGAAAACACTCATACGAAACACAAATTATTATTATTATTATTATTATTGGAAATATTGTTTGAGAGCTTGGCCATTTACTGGGAGGGTTTCAGGTTCCCCCCTCATATTTCATAACCGATAAGTGCCTACCCCAATCTTCTCAGCCACTTGGAAAGGTCCAAGCCATAGATTCTGAAACTTAGAATGCTTCCCTTTTGGCTCATTTGTTCTGTCCCATTTTAGGACTAAATATCCTACTTCAAAAAATTTCTCTTTAGCCTTATGCTTATCAAACCATATTTTCACTATATGTTGGTGAGATAGAACTTTTGACTTAGCCTTTTCTCTCTCTTCTTCTAGCATGAGAAGAGTATCAATTCTTTATTGTATGACCGATGAGGGTTCCCCGCTGGAATCTTGGGCTAGTTGAAGAGATGTAAGATAAATCCCATTTGGGAGAATGGTTTCCTTCCCGTAAATAGAAAGTACAAAGAATTTCCTATAGCTTCCTTGGGTGTGACCCTATCGGCCCACAGAGCATTATGGAGTAGATTATGCCAATTCCTTTGGTTGTCTACAACTGTCTTCTTTAATATTCTCACTAGGTTCTTATTAGTTGATTCAGCCACCCCATTTCCTTGTGGATAATAATTTGTAGAGTACCTAATTATGATTCCTTTGTCCAAAGAAAACTCTGTAAATAGAGTGGAATAAAAATAAGCTGCATTATCAAAAACTAGAATAGAACGAACACCAAACCTTGTGATCAGCTGTTGTTCTATGAATTGGATCACCACCTTCTCATTTACATGAGTCGGAGAGGTGGCCTCTACCCACGTCATGAAATAATCAATGGCAGTAAGTATATACTTGTGTTGTTTCGAAGAACTAGGTGTAATTTTTCCTATGATATCCAAACCCCATTGCTCAAAAGGCCTAGAGACAGTCACTGGTTCGAGTGGGACTGCTTCTCTCTTCTCCCTCCCAGTGCTTATTTGACAAGTTTTACAGTTCCTATCATAGGTGTGGGCATCTTTGAACAAGGTGGGCCAATAATAGCCAGCTCCCAGTATCTTATGAGTGGTGGTGTTTCCTATGAAATTTCCATCGACAGGGCCATCATGGAGCTCCTTCAGAACTTTGTTTGCATCTTCACATTCCAGACATGTTAAGAGTACCCCATCATAATTAATATGAAAGAGTACCGAATTTATGAGGCGATATTGTGCATACTTTAACCTGAGAGCACTCCTTTCCCTAGGGTTGAGATTTTATGGACAAGTCCCATGGTGTAGGATATAAGTTAAATTCTCATACCAAGACTCTAGCCCTAGGGAAATGTATGAAGATTTACCACAACATAATGTCATTTCATCCTCCCATCTATAATTTTCATTTACTTGGGCCTGGGCTTCAGGTGGGAGTTTGCACAACCCTTTCCCTTTAACTATTTTGGCAAGTTTTATATTTAGATCAAATTCTTAGACCACTTCCATCTAGGTGCCTCTTCTTTACTCCATATCTTGCTAAGTAAAAAAGGATGGGACCGCAGGGTGAGGAACAATCAATTTGGTGTGGTTATTGAGGATGTAAGACCTGAAGTTATTTACTGCCTTATATACCGCATAGAATTTTTTATCAACAGTACGATAATTAAGTTCGGCTCCCTGGAGAATATTTCTCATGAATGACACTGGAGCCTCATTTTTTTCATCATCCTTCTAAGTCAATACTACAGCTAATGACTGGTCAGAGGCGAAAGTATAGAGGAAGAAATCCCTATTGAAATCGAGACTTCGTAGCACGGGGTCCTGGGATATAGCAGTTTTAATATTGCTGAAAGCATCCTTTCGTACATCATCCCACTTAAATTCAACATCTTTGTGAATCATATTTTGTAAGGGTTTGATAGTTCCCGCGAAATCAAGAGTGAATTTCCTCACGAAATTGATTTTCCCGAAAAAGGACTGCATAGATTTCTTGTTGTGAGGAAACGAGAGTTAAGCTATGGACTTAATCTTTTCTGGGTCTATGTGAATTCTTGCTTGAGATATAATGTGGCCTAGCAGCTTACCTTCCTCGATGCCGACAATAGTTTTCTTTGGATTTAAGGATATGTCGTATCTCCTACACCTTTCGAAAATATGAGTTAATTGTTGGATGTGCTCTTCTCTATTATTTGAATACACAGTTATGTCATCTAGATACACTACCACACACTTGTTGATTAGTCCCTGAAATTCTACATCCATGGCCCTTTGGAAGGTTTCACCTACGTTGATTAACCCAAAAGGCATGCGTTTATAAGCGAAGGTTCCCCACTTGGTTCGGAGGTATTTTTCAAACGATCTTCCTCTGAAACCAGGACTTGGTTGTAACCTCATAAACCATCCAGTAGAGAGAAAATCTCTGAGTCAGACACAGTCTGCAAGAGTTGATCCATTGAAGGGACTGGGTAATTGTCATTTTCTGAAGCTCTGTTGAGGTTCCTAAAATCTATGCATAAGCGAATTTCTCCAGACTTTTTTCTCACAGGAACCATATTTTCTACCCACGCGGAATGCCTAACCTGGAAGATGATCTTGGCATATAAAATTTTCTTTAACTATTGATACATGAGAGGTTTCAGGGATGGGTGATACTTTCGCAGCTTCTGTTGGAAGGGTTTCACCTCAGGTTTTAACGATATAGTGTGTTGAATGAGAAGGGTGTCATAAGTTTTCAGATATCAGTAGGACCATGCGAAGACATCTTGATATTGTCTGAATAGTTTGAGATAAGCCTTACTTTCCTATTTAGATATACTCTTGCTGAGATTCACATTCTTTGTGTTTTCTAGGGTTCCGAGATTTATAGTTTCATGTAGGGGACATCAGCTATAGGTATTTTCATTTTTAGGCCCCCTAAATCGTTCTTTTAGGTCAAATAGATTTTCCAAATTAGCTATCCCTTTTAGGATGGTGTGATATTTTGATCTGTCAATAGGTTGACCTATCCGAGGATCAATTTCTATCGATTTCTCCTGGAATACTTCATCGTCGATGGCCAAATATTTGAAATTGTCTTGGTTAGTCATGAAGTTTATGATCTGTCATCTCTTTCAAAGAATTTGCAATTAGAAATGTTGTTAGGCACTGATGGTTTGTAGAGTAGTTGCATAGTGAATCAGAAGGCTTCATAATCTTCTAGAGGTGACAACCTTGAAGCAGTTTTGGCCAGGGAATCGGCAAGGATATTCTTTTCTCTAGGGATCACGGTGATATTGAAAGCTTCAAAATGCTCTATTAACCTATTTACTTCCTGTTGATAATTCTTTAGGTGCAAGGAATTGCAATGTATAGTATTCCTTACTTTTCTAACGATAATCTCTAAGTCTCTAAAATCTTTCAATTGTTTGACGTTTAAGTCTATGGCTTTCTTTAACCCTTGTACTAGAGCTTCATACTCGGCAGTGTTATTGGTGCATTCGAATTCTAGTCTACAGGACAAGAAATGACGTTTACCTTTTGGATTAATGAGGATGCACCCTGTGCCTAATCCTTCCTGGGATTTAGATCCATCAAAGTATATGGTCCAAATTTGTGAATGACAATCTCCATTTTCCTCTTTCTTATTACTTTCTTTCTTCCCTATCTTTTGTTCTGTAATCTCTAGCACAGGGTCTTGACAGAAGAGGGTGTCTTCTATCGGTATCAGCAAAATCTCTTGAAAAACCATTTCAGAGTTTTGAGTGAGAGGGACATTGGATAAGAGAGGAAAAAAATTCTCGAAGTGGGAATTACAGGAATAATTGCCCAACACGGGGAAATTTGTGGATGAGGGTTCGCTCAGGGTTTCTATATCAGTGACCGTATGTTTCAGGTATCTCTCCCTATTGATTCTGATCATATTCTTGTATCCCTTCAGTGGTAGCCAAAGGTGTGCCTAGTCTGTACTAAAGTAGCTATTTAACTTCTCAGACCAATCTCGACTTAGTAATAACCCATAGGCCTCTGGTATGTCTTTACAATGATGTCAATCACTTTCAAAAACTTAGGATGTGTCGCTATCCTAATCATTACATCTCTGAGTTACCCCGTGACTTTGACCTGGGTTTTGTCTAGTTGTATAACATGTTTGTCACTCTTGAGAGGAACAACATTTAATTTTTTGCAAATAGACAAGGGCATAACATTGGAAGATGCTCTTGAATCTACCAAACAATTGTGGAGGTTCCTGTTGAAGACTTAAAACGTTAAGAGAAACAGTGAGACAAAATATTTCCCCTTCTTATTTTCTGAGAAGGTATTCAAAGTTGGTTTATTTACTAGATCTATGGAAGTTAGATATCTTTGTTGCTCATTTCTTGTCATAGGGTTTTCTACTGATTTCAATGCTTGTAGCAGGAAATATTTTTTGCTGAGGGATTTTGCATAAATCCATAACTTATATATTAGCCTTCAACATCGTCAGATATTCAACCATGTTGTACTCTGGTTTAGGTAATTCTCACGTATGGATGATAATAGGGTTCGTACGGGGAGAAAAAGGTATTTTCAGGTGATCGGTAGTTGACCTTTCCCCTGACATTTGAGTGGTAGTAGGATCCTTTGAAATAGGAGGACCTTTACTTCTAGTTTTCACAATTGATATCTTTGCGGGTGGTTCTTGAACCTGAAATAGGTCATCGGAAGGCATAATTAGGTCAGGATCCCATATCAGCATGGTTGTATCTTCTGGTGGGTCAATCTCTTCCTGGTTAGCAACATTCATAACATAACTACTTGGTTGTTTGGTTAGAGAAACCTCATCTAAAAATTGGTTGGCCATCAAATTCATGGCATGCACCCATTGAGGGAAGTCTCTTTCAGAGTGGTTTTTCTGGTGACAAGTACAGAAGGAATCAAATGCGACATTCCCTAGATTGATATTCAAGATAGTTGGGGGAGGGTCAATGGATTTGAACAGTGGGTTCCTTTTAAAGAAAGGCTTATAGGGTCTTTGTCCTTGGTTTCCTTTCCCTGTGTTTCTCTTCATGTCTATGATCTCGTTCAATAATTTATTAACCATGCATTATAGATATTCTATGTCTCCATTACCCTTATCAGGAGTATGTTCTGCTTGTTTCCCTGACGGTCTAGTCAGAAGGAGTCCTCTCCTGGGAGGAGGTTGAAATTATTTCTTAACTAAAGAGACATGGGTTTATTTACACCCTTTCATTTGGAATTATATCATTTTAGCTTCTTCAAAATTCTCAGCTAAGGTTCGTTTAGCTTCCCTCTTCACAAACATGGAAATAGAAGTTGGGAGCGCATTAGCGTATACTTCGATCTGCAACTCTTGAGTTGGTTTGGCTTTGGGCCGGAATTTGTTTAAGATGGTCGTGAATCTTTGATTGTAATATTTAACCTTCTCTTTCTAACTCATGGTGGCGTCAAACAACTCAGCCATCAGACCTCCCATAGTAGTCTCTTCTGCAAATTTATCTAGAAAATATTTTTGAAACTTTGTCCAGCTAGTTATGGATCCTACAGGTAAGTTAAAATACCATGTAGAGGTTGATTTCTCAAAAGTGTAGGGGAAAATCTTGCAAACTACGTCTTCATGTTGAATGTTCATAATAATGATCTCTAGTATAAATTTCTTGATATGATCCTCAGGCAATCCCGAGGTTTCAGGATCGAACTTAGGAAGTAACTTCCTTGGATGTCGAGGAAGGTTATGGACTAGTCCCGGGAGGGCCAAAGCATCTATGGAAAACCATGGTTGATTGTTCAGAGGTGGGTTCCCCCTTTCTTCATTATGGTCTTTGTTTCCTTCCATAGCTTCAGACTCTGAGTTAAACTCCTCCTCTTCCAAAAATTCATCTAGTTCAAAGACGTCACCAACTAGCGTTTTGGGTATCAGATCAAGAGGATCTTGGATTTTGGTGATTGCGAAATCTATTAAGTATTCTACCATGTGCATGAAAACTTCATCGGGAGTATTGACAATGGGCCTACTTATCTTTTTTGTTCGAGGAAGTATCGAAGCTAAGGACAAAGCACTGATATATCGGGTGTATGCTCTTTTGATTCTTTTGAATTTATTTAATTCCTCGTGAGGAGGAGCATAAGTCATTTCAGGGTGAAAATATTCTTCCTCGGGATGGGGTGAGTTACTCATTTCAGGAGTACTTAGTGTGTGTGGGTTGTCTTGGGAATGACTAGCCATGCATGTGGGTTGTTTTGAATCTATAGGTTGTTTGAAATACTATGTAAAATATATATCCAACCATTCATTCTCTGGCCCTCCTTCTAGCGCCAGTTCTGTTGATGGGTTCTAAATCCATTGATTCAACAGTAGGAACCAAACCCGCCACTGGGGCCCAATTAGACTCTGCAACATTTAATAGTGGAATGGTTCTTCAGATCTTGTGATCTGGCCAATTTATCGATGGGATTTATGTTTTCTTGTGAGGGATATTCCTTCAGTTCAGAATATCTCTTTTTCTATTTTCTCCTATGTGGGACTGATATGAGATGTAAGTCGGTATAAACCAACTTGGAAACAAAATAGGACTAAGTTCTAACTACTGGGAAAGAGGTTGAACTTGGGATGACCCATTGCTCAAGCATGGAGACGAAAATTTTATACCACATGTTGTAACATCCCTGGCCATCTATGTCAGGCCACGCTACGCCAAAGAACTCTTTATGTTCTCTCTGCAGAACATATTGCAACATACCTAGTATCCAACTGAGCTATGCCACATAAATTTTTTGAACTACATGCAATTAAAATATATACAAACAAAACTCTTGCAGAAGCATTATATATAAAACATAAACATACAAATACATCTGTAAATACACGTATTCTCACTGAAATAATAGTAAACGTATGCATGCATCATATATAGTAAATACCCATTAAAATAAACATAGTTATAACCGCACATATGATAACCCATAAAATAAGCACGTAAATAACAATGCAACATGTAAATTTATCACACAATTGGCACTTATCTTGGTAAGAATGTCACCAACTATGTGCAGACCTTCCACGAACCTCCCAGCCTTAGAACACACTGTTCATCACTCTCAATAGTGAGTCATCCACGAGATGGGACTAAACTCCACCCGAGTAAAAGGATTTCTAACCAGGATAAAGTATCATAGACAACAGGAAAGACTCTATCTCAGGTGCCAACTCAAACTAACAACCTACAGTCCCTCATTCCCCACATGCCTATCCCACCGAGGAAGTGTTCCCCTTTTTTTCTCAATAGTCCTTCGGCTGCCCCACTTCCTTTTCGGGCTTCAACAATAGGCTGGATAGGAAGTCTCAGAGCACTGTAGTTGCAGTTTAACACCTTTAGGAAATCAATTCCCAACAATTCTTTCACCCAAAGAATTTTTCACGGGCCTGACAACCCACCTCTTCAATATCCCATGGGCCTGACAACCCGCTTCTTCAGTCCAACTCCCAAGCTAACTAGATACACCAACACAAAAATGGCTATGGATACAAGTTCAAGTATAGTCATGAAGATACAAAAGATAGCTCAATGGGTGTGTGCACGCTCATCGATGATTGACTGGATGATTGAAATGATGGAAGGAATGATGGGAAGAATGATGGAAAAGATGGGAAAATGAACTCCCAACAATATGTATGCATGTCCCCAACTTGAGACTTGTCATGTTGGGAGCTACTTTGGCCCACTTGTCCCCAACTTTAGAACTTAGGATAAAATAATTATCTATACTTTATGATTTAAGAAATATTAATATAATATTCCTTTTTGGCTTAAGCTCCCTAGCTTAGTCCTTTTCTTTAACTTTTAGGCCCCACCCTAACTAGTGGAGTTTAGTCCCCCATGCTCTTTTATCATAGTCAGTCTGTGCACAACGATGTATTTTATATTAATTATGAGACATATATAAAAATAGGTGCACTGGGATTTAACATATAGGCTCTCCGGCCTAATCAAAACATAAGCATCCTACCTTATAATAACTGGCTCACCAGCCTATAAAACACAACATATAGACAAAACACTACCTGGCCTCAAAATCACACACACTTAAGTTGCTTCACGCGGTATCCAAGAATGTGCTCACTTCATCATTTTACTGCGCAGTACATGTGTGCACTATGCCATGAAATGTGAACACAAAAATGATATCAAACATCTCACCAGCTTAAGTACTTTTTCATTTACATTACAATTGGGTTCAGCCTAGGGATATTACACATGCCTAGTACTAATACATTAACCATGTGAGCATCCAATTACTATCTGAGAAACTAATTACCAGAAAGAAAACACATATGCGATAATGTAATGATAAGAAAAATAATTCACCTACTTAATCACCCATCACATAATAACACCACGATTCATATTCATCATTAACGTAAAGAACGGTAAAATATTGCACCAGATAACATGACAATAGATTAAATAGATCTTACTCATTACAACATCATTCATGAAATGAGATAAGAAATAGTTCTTCTCCACGTCCAATCACATGCATTTGATGAAAATAATTTTGTCTCTGGTCTAGAAGGACTTCTCTATTAATGGTAGCTCGGAAATAATTCTTGAAAAAACCAAAACATAAGAGTTTCTAGCAACAACCATCGACCTCTAACTAATTGGTCGATGTTCTTATTTATAACATAAAATTCAACTTAAAATAATGGCTAATTGTAGTTTAAACAAAACAAAATTTGCCACATGGCGTCCTCTTCTAACAGTTTCTTTAATAGTTGAATCAAGATATCACTTGAAAGGGTGACTTTTCTCATACTCTGACCAACTGATAAACATCTCCTCACAATTTTGGGCCCATGGAAATCTGTATTGCTCCATCGGAGCCATGTAAATTCCTCTGACCTCCAATACATGAACTCGGTACTTCACAAGATTGGTATTGTAGCATAGTCCAAGCTCTAATTGGATGTTCCATAAATATTTGCACTTTTCCTGGTGTTGTGTCAGTCACCTTCGCTAGCTCTTTGGCCCATAATAAATCTTTCTTGGTATGTGATTTGACTATGTCGCACAATTCGATGAAGTTGTTGGGGTTGTCGAACTCAGGGAGTTCGATATCCTTCATTGCTTTGTTAATTCCCCCCCAATGTTTCTCTAATTTTCCCCACTGCTCTTGAATTTATCGGTGTGGTTACTGAGACATCTTAGCCCAATACTCGACTGATCTCTTCATGCGATAAAGACTGCTTTCTCCCAACACCTGGATGTTGTGTTCTTCTTTATCTTGCTCCTGTTGAACTACATCATTGTATTCAAGACTCTCCAGATCTTATTGCACCCTTTCATGCCACCGCCCCATATCCTTGCACATTGCAAGTGCCATGAGAGTGTATTCTTGGAGCTCAGCTATATTTTTAGTAAAAAGGTGCCTCTCTTTATTGAATTGGTTGTAAGCTTCTTCGAACTCGCTTCTTAGGTATACCGTGGTCTGAGTGGCGCTCTTATAGTTTCCATCCAGGTGTCACAAATGTTATAGTTCCTTCATGGTGGTGGCCAGCTCCTTTTCATCTTATTTGGATCTGTCCAGGGTGGCATCCGAGAGAACCATCCCCACGCCGAGAAGCTCAGAGGTTCTTGCATTTTCTGTGTTTATTAGGTTTTCCTCTGTAGTGATGAGGATGGAGAGAGCCAACGCGATCCTCCTTTTCTTTGTATTTCACTAGACGATGGCCTTCCTCTTTCAATCATAGGAGATTGCACAAATATCGGCTACCTCATCCACAATTTCGATAATATGTTGATCACCCCATGTGAGTGTGTTTCCCAAATTTTCGTTGGGGTATACTTATTCAAGATCGGGTTCTTGAACTTTCTCATTGTGATATGAAGGCCCAACCTCCATATGTAGCTTGTCAGAGATCTAAGTGTCGAGTGGAATAGAGGCGTCAGGAAAAGATTCGATACTTACTTGTTCATTGACTGTTGAAATGCCAATTTCCTTTTGTGGGGACCTTTCCTTTGGCTCATCTGGTTCTGACTTGTTCTTTGGATTGTCTGCTCAGGTTTCCAATGCATCAAGCCTCTTGGTGTCGAGAACACTTTCGGCTTCTATTTCCTTTTGTGGGACCTCCTGGGTTTGAACCCTAGGATCAGGGGAAGAAATATTCTCAGGCCCATTTTCTTCTTGGACACACACAGGGGTCCCGCGAGATGCCTCTGGGATTTCATCATCACTATATATATTTATAAACTCACTCAAATGATTAGGCACGCTTTTTTATACTAATACTTGACCTGTCTCTTGTTTATTTGTCACCTCTACTGGTGATCCAGCCGGTGACATTATGGATTTAGGGTCATCTGGCCCATTGATGTTATCAAGGTTCATGAAATCAAGGTCGCTTGGCCTCGCCAGGTTTTCTTCTGGGTTATCGGTCAAAATCCTTGGCAACCTGATGAGGTCTGGGTTATCCCACATCCGATTCATTATTTGTTGGGCTTGTTGATACATGAGTGCCCCTCTCTCCCACATATCCTAAGCCTTGGGAAAATCCTTGTCTTGTACCGGGGTTACCTGGGAAATCTTTGTTGGTTTGGTAGCTTCTTGAGGAGCTTTCACCACTTCGACTGATTTGGGTGATATCATTTGTTCAATGGCTCTGAGGGTTTCTTGAGCTGATTGTTCCAATATTGTTGCTTTCTCATCCCAACTCATGGCCTTAAACCTAGTTGCTTTAGGGTCAGCCATTCTTTCCACCACCTCATCCCAACTTTGATCATTTTCTGTGAAGATCTCATCCTCAAAACTGTCATGGGAATATGGCTAGAAGGATGATTCCTATGATGTGTGCTTCAGGACCAGACCCTTGGAGTCGTTCTTGAGAAAATGACCAGTCCAGAATCGAAACTCCAATTGGCTTAACCCTTCTTGATTGGCCTGTGCGATGTTCTTTATCATGTACAAACCAATATGAAACCCATAGGTTATGAAGACTTGCTTCTTATCCTTTACCAAAGTAGCGTTATAAACTTGCAGGATAGTCTAATAACATATTTCCC
This sequence comes from Picea engelmannii, assembly GCA_009831015.1. Taxonomy (NCBI): domain Eukaryota; kingdom Viridiplantae; phylum Streptophyta; class Pinopsida; order Pinales; family Pinaceae; genus Picea; species Picea engelmannii. The sequence continues at coordinate 571,409 of ML777609.1, forward strand.
CTACTACTAGTCAATCAAGACATATAAAAGTAACAGATGGGGTGCTCCGGTGGTGCCGAAGAGCCTTATGTAAGTATCGCACTCATCCAGATACCAATGGCCAACTTTCGATACAACCTTTTTGGCTACATCTAATAGCCTTGGGCACTCTTTCTTGAACAACAAGAAATAAATGCGTGCGATAAAATGATCATAGATGACAGAGTAGGATTTCTTGTACCTGTTTTCCCACAAGATGTTGAAATATACATGGACTGGGATTTCGGAGGCCTGCCAGCTTAATTTCAATCCAGCAAAGACGTTCTTGGCTTAGATGACGTCCAATAGATAAGAGGCCATGTAAAAGGAAGGGTTTTCCCCCTCTTTCGGCATCTAAGCTTGTTGTATGCAAGTGGTCAGTTGTTTGTAGATGATTGCACCCTAGTTGAAACCTATTCCGGAAATGGCTACAATATAATATAGAGGAATCCAAACCTCTGAAAACCTGGAGCAGTCTTTCTCCCCATACAATTAGAAGAGGAGGGCCATTAGATATATGTAAGGCTCTCTTGGGTTGGTCGTCGGGTACCATTCGGAGGTCCGATTGGTGAACTTTTTATCCTCTCTCCACCATGAAGTCATCACCTTGCTGGTGTCATTTTTCTCATAGAAACTCAAAACAAAATTAGTGTTCAACCACTCCTCTGGCTCTTTGAGCCTGTAGTAATTTTAAACTTCCACTAGGAGGAAAAACCTGACACACTCATCATTGTCGTCATTAATCAAACATATTTATGTGTCAGTGTGATCGATAAGACATTTCAGGAGTTCAATGCAGGGTAATACCGGATTCCTGCTCGCCACCATGTGCAGATACGCCTTTTGGACATTCGGGAGGACTTCATCGTTGAGTCTTCTAGTATCAGGATCTTTGTGCGGGGTATATTTAGGGAACTCCTCCCACTTGATTTTCTTGAAAAGTTCTTCCCAGCACGGGAATACAGTCTTGGTCCCAATGTTCTCCTCCGTGTCTCCAAAGGCTGTGAATTGAACGAAAGCTTTCTTGGTGGTTGTTTTGATGATGGGCACCGGCTTTGGACAAAATTCCATTTGTCTTGCAACCGCTGGGGGGAACCTTCTCCCACCTCTAGTTCTTGTAGCTTTGGTTCTCTTGGAAATTTCCTCATGGTGGGTTTCTTCAGAGGCATCATTCCTGCAACTGAAACTGATCCTTTAGGAAAGTGTACAGAGTAACATTGTATAGAAACATATGAAATGAAGCATAAAACATCCATAGACTGGTACATACCTGTAACACTCGCTAAACTATTGTTTAACACTCACTGGACCTTGGAAGCTATCCTTGGATGCTTGTCACTCTCCTTTGGGTGTTTCAAACTCCTTCGTGCACAAAATAACCTTGTTTACAATGACTCAAAATAATATAATGGGAGAGTTCATACCAGTCGTATCAACCAGTTAATACGAGTAATAGGTGAAATTCAAAACAATCTACTGCCAAATATATGCAAATAAATTCTACATGGTTTGACGGTGGAGGCACGGAGGGAGATTCAATGTATCGGCATGTTCAAACGGTCCTTTTGATTCAAGCATGAATAAGTAGTTAATGCAATATTCTGGAATTAATTAACCCTTTAAATGCATCGTATCTAGTGTATCTCAGAGCTAAAAGCTCCCATCGCGTCATTTTCTTAGTGGGCAGATCAAGAATCGGCGATATCCTTATGCATGTTTCCATCATTATCCCCCTGAGAAAACTTCTGATGCTAACGAATTTCATCGTATGATGCTGACGTGGTAAAACTAGTTCGGGATGCCACATGGGTCTCAGGAGATAGTACGACTCCATGGAAAACTTGATCATATTTCCGATCACGCCAAAAATAACAGATGGCAATAGAGGATAGGTGGTTTGACCGTATATCCCAGTCCGAGTCATGTCTTTCAACAGAAGACATGCATTAAAAAAATAAACATGGGATTGTCGAAGCCGAAAGGTATCGAGGTCAGTGATTGGGGGTTGACTTATCACGTTCTCCATGGGCTATCCTTCTAAAAATTCATTGATTGCAGAAGTATTGGGGATCATCTCTTAGAGACAGTTCCATAACATAGTTCCTTTGTGGGTTATCATACTCGAAAACCCCGATGCCAAAAATGTTTCGGAAGTCGGTGATTGGTGATATCATTTCATTCTTCATGAGCGCTTACTCTTTTAGTCGTTCATCGATGCCGAAGTGATCAGTCATCGAAGATATTTTCGGTGATTCTTGTCACGAAATAAATATCGCATCTATCGATGCCAATGAGGATCAGGACTCGTCAACCTTGGTTCTCCCTAGCGTTTTCTTTCACACTTAATCCTTTCCGATGTCGAATTCCTTAAGCGTGTCGGGGAAATATTTCGATTGTCAATCCTCTAATTTAGATATTATTATTTTAAGTTAATGGTTTTCACATGTCCAAGCAAGCTTTTAAAGACTTAATGAGAATCAAAAAATGATAAGCAAAGGCAACATTTTTCATACTGAAGTTGAATTAGACAATGCCAAAAGATTAATTCGTACGCAAAAATTAAAAGTTGACATAGACTTTTTAGGGTGTGTTGAGCGCTCAACACATGGTTTTCCCCCCCTGGGCTACATCCACAAAGATCTGGCTCTTATCTTTTTATTATAGTATTTATTAAACTACAACGTCCTGCGCTTTATAGACCTTCTCATTTGGGTTGAGATGTATTATGAGGTGGACTAGATAGCACAAGGCTTTCTCGTCTTGCGATCTAACCCTCAAGATCTACCCTCCTCAGTCCTCTCTAGCTCAACATCTTACAAAATTAGGTCATGCAGCAAAATATTACATAGCATCTACTTCTTTGTATTCGTCTCTCTATATCTCTATCCACTCACTCCGCTCGATCCCTCTATGATGCCTAGGTATCTATATTTATACATTTCTGGCTCACCAGCCATTACAATCCATTGCAAAAATCCTAACCCTAACATCGTTAAGTCTTCCATGCATGTGTGCATGCTTATCTTCCTTCCAGTTGTTGCTTCCCTCGTGCATGCCTTCTTTCCCAAAATCACCTTTCTTTCCTCTTTGGCCTGCTTCCAACAGTAACCCTATAAGGGATTCAAAAGCATGTCTTAGTGAGACAAATATCATCCCTCCAAGTGAAGATGTATTTAAGAAAGGGATGTCCCTTATATGCAATACAAGTGTTGAAATTTGTTGAGAACGAAAAACCCATCCTAGAGGACCATTCCATATTAAGAGAATATAAATATGTATTCCCAGAAGAGGTGTCAGTTCTACCTTCGAGAAGAGATATTGACTTTTCAATAGAATTTGTACCAAGAGTGGTGTCAATGTACCCCAAATCTAGTTGAGCTCAAACAACAACTGAAGGAGATGTGAAAAAAAGGATACATTTTGCCTAGTGTGTCTCCATGGGGAGTGCCAACCTTGTTAGTGAAAAATAAATATGGCACACTCAGATTGTGCATATATTATAGACAACTCAATAATATTACCATCAAGAATAAGTATCCCTTGCCAAGAATCAATGACGTGTTTGACCAATTAAGGGGTGATACGATATTATACAAGATTGACTTGAGGTTCGGATACCATCAGGTACAAATTAAATATGAATACATCCACAAGACAACCTTTAGGACAATATATGGTCACTATGAATTTGTGGTGGTGCCAATTTGGCTTACCAATGCACTAGCCACTTTTATTTTCTTAATGAATAACATATTCAAAAAGTTATTAGATAGGTTTGTGTTGGTTTTCATTGATGATATCCTAATCTATTCCAAGAATAGGGAAGAACATGAAGAACATCTCAAGCTAGTACTCCAAGTACTAAGAGAACATCAGCTCTATGCTAAGATTAGTAAGTGTGACTTTTTCCAGAAACAATTCCATTACTTAGGCCACATTATCTTTGAGGAAGGAGTGGCAGTTGATCCTAACAAGATTAAATCCATCATGGATTGGACTAACCCAAAGGATGTATCTGATATTAGATCCTTTATGGGCCTAGCAGAATACTATAGGAGGTTCATAAATGGATTCTCTGAGATTGGTTGCCCAATCACCTCCCTTCAAAAAAACGGGGTTAAACTCATTTGGACATCCGAATGTGAAGAAAGATTTCAAGATATAAAATACCTTCTAACCAATGCGGTTAAACTGAAGATTGCAGACCCAAACAAGGACTTTCTTGTGTGTATAGATTCTTGCAAGGAAGGGCTCAGAGGAATCCTTATGCAACAAGGGCATGTGATTTGCTACGAATCCATAAAATTGAATGAGAATGAAGTCAATTATGTGATCCACTATATGGAATTGGCTGGCATAGTGCATGCTTTAAAAATGTGGAGGCATTACCTCTTAGGTAGAAGATTTGTACATATGACAGACCACAGTGGGTTTAAGTATTTTTTTGACCAACCAAAACTCAATGTGAGACAAGCTAGGTGGATGGATCTCCTTAGTGAGTTTGATTTTGAAATCAAACATATCAAAGGAAAGGAGAATAGGGTGGTTGATGCCCTTAGTAGAAGTATGAAATTGGTTCGCTTGAAAGTTATAAGTTCCAGTGAATTATACATCAAAGAGAAAGTCAAAATTGCACAAGAAACAAATGCATTTTTCAAGACCGTGACATCATACCTAAGGAAAGAGCCCATAGGGATGAAGTATGAAGGCTATCAAATGTTTAATGATGGCCTGTTGACTTACAAGGGAAGATTGTATGTTCCAAATTGTGGTGACTTGAAGAGGTTCATAATGGATGAACTACACAAAATAACATATATCGGTCATCCTGGTTATCATAAAATGATCAAGGCCACTAGGAAACTATTTTATTGGCCTCGAATAAAAAAGGACATAGTTGATTACTTAGCTAAGTGTCTAGAATGTCAGAAAGTCAAGGTAGAGAACTAACACCCAACATGGTTGTTGCAACCCCTACCAATTCTTGAATGGAAATGGGAAACCATCCCCATGGATTTCATCACAGGATTACCAAGATCAACCAAACGGAATGACGCCATCATGGTAGTTGTGGAAAAACTCAACAAGGATGCTCACTTCATACTCGTCAAGTCAACTTGCAAGGCAATAGATATTTCCATCATTTTAATTAAAGAGATATTTAGACTGCATGGCATGCCTAAGGAAATTATATCCGACAAAGATACAAAATTTACTTCAAATTTTTGGAAATCTCTATTTGTTGGTTTTGAAACAAAATTGCTCTTTAGTATAGCCTATCACCTGCAAATAGATGGGAAGGCAGAGAGGTTAAACCAAGTGTTAAAATACATGTTGAGGATGCATGTAATTCATCAACCCAAGAAGTGGGAGGACTACCTACCATTGGTAGAATTTGCTTGCAATAATGGCTATCAAGAGTCATTAAAAATGAGCCCTTTTAAATCCCTCTATGGAAGACAATGAAACATTCTAATCTGTTGGAACAACCTAGTAGATCAAGTTACAATCGGTCCAGATATGCTAAAGGAAATGGAACAACAAGTAATTCAAATAAAAAAAAATATGAAGATATCCCAGGATAGACAAAAGAGTTATGAAGACATGAAAAGAACTCCTAGAGAGTTCAAAGCAGGGGATCATGTGTATCTCCAAGTTAGACCTAGGAAAATATCTTTGAGGATGGGAGCTTGTGCCAATATGGCACCTCGGTATTGTGGACCCTTTTAAGTTTTGTATAGAGTGGGGCCAGTAGCCTATTGACTAACACTCCCTCCCACAGTGAAGGGATATAATGTTTTCCATGTTTCTTTATTAAAGAAGTATGTACATGATTCTAATCATATTATTGACTGGTCTGTGACTCAGGTGGAACCCAAGGGAGAATTCTTGCTAAAACCTCAATGCATAATAGACAAGAAGGAAACCCCACTCGGGAACATAACCATTTCACAGGTCAAGGTGTAGTGGAAACACTTTGGCCCAGATGAGGCTACATGGGAAATGGAGGATGCCATGAAACAGGCATATCCATTTTTGTTTACTTCTGAACATATAGAGCACATCGGTAGATAGAAAATCAAGGACAATGTTCCTGTAAGGGGGATGTGATTATAATACCCTTGTTTCCTGCAATTTTTAAATATAACTATAATTGGCCAAGAGATTATGGCGGACTAAATATATGTGAATGTTTGATTTGATAAACCTTTGTATAAAAGGGTCAATACGTAAATTTTATGTTATTGATGGAAATTGGATATGTGTTGCATAAATGTTGAAAGGGGGGAATTTTCCAAGATATACCATGGATACTATGAGAGATATGGTGATGGAAACCAACAATGGTTGAGATGACCCTCAACAAACTAGTACCTATAGGGTGTAATTGCTCAACAGTCCTCTAGCCCATAAATGAATTACCAGTGAGGTTGGTATTTGGAAAGCCCTTTTCAAGTGTTAATGAGGATATGGGGTAGGGTACCCATTTGTAAGGCTTCCAGGCCTGACCACAAGTTGGGGATTCAGACCCACGCAACCTTTTTGAGGAAGGCAAGAAAGGAAGTAATTCGGGGAACTGAAATAGATCTGTAAGGAAGCAAAGTAGAGAAAATAATCTCCAAAGGAGAAGAGAGCATGTTTTCGACTCTGGAGTAGAGAAAAAAGATAAGAAGCAAGATTGTTTTGGATGTAATAAACCATGGGTAGGGTCTCTCTACAAGATGATAAATGAGGCTGACGAGTGACTGAGGAAGTGCTCACACAGACCTCCTTGCTTGGTATAGAGAAACCCAGTTTCTAAGATCCTGTGGTAGGAGGAGAGTAACATTTGTCCCTAACTTTCGTGGATCAAGGAGAAATAATCTCTCTCAGAGCATCATGGTCTAGCTTGGGGGTGGCCAATGGTAAATCTAATAGGAGTGGTTGTACTTATGGATGGGTGGAAACAGGCACCCCTTTTAGCAGTTGCTTCACCATTTCCAATTCTGATAAGTATTTTCATACTCTGTGTAATATATACTGGATGCGATGATTGAATTCTTGTGTTTATGGTTAATTTTTGTAGTGTTTGAATAGTTATTATAAATTCTCATTTTTCTTCCATAAATTGCTATATTTACATGGTCTTCAATTTCCCTTAGTTTAACCGCTAGAGAGTTATGGGATGTGAATTTGCAGGAGACTCGGGGTAGAATTAACTGAAACATCTAAGTCCTACCAACTTTTTGAGTTTACCTTAGCAAGAATGTCAAGTTCAACTCTGTGGGAGAAGGGAATTTCATTCAAACCTTCCACCCATGTGACTGAGGGCTCATACCCATGACCTTAATCAAGTCTCGACTAAGAGATAAGTATATCCTAGAACATAAATATGATCCCATATGACCCAGGGTTGAAAACCCCTCACTAATCCCGAAAGGGGTGAAGCTACTTTGGCGTCGGCACTTCAAGACTTATGACTCTAGAACCCTAAAAAATAGTCGAAGGTCAGATTCGCAAATTGATTAGGGTCATAGATCTGGGAATCCAATGGATATCTCTCTCAGTCATTAAATTGGACTTAGGAAGGGGTAGCGTTAAGTACTTTGGAAGGATAGGAGTGTGTTAGCACCAAAAGACACCTATGGATTGCGTCATAGGTAAGCCTGATACCCATTAGTTTGTAGGTCATGTTAAATATTTTAAAGGGTGGTATAATGGTTGTTGTCTCAATATTACATCGCTTTAACTCATAAAACTAGGTTGGTATGCCTAAGGCAAGTGAGTTCTTGATCTAACTTCAGTCAGTAAGTTGCAGTAAAGGGTGAGTAGGGGGAAGAACTGGTGAGGAGATGTAAGGGCCTACTGTGGACATTCAGTCTTCCAACAGCCTAAGGAAGAAAAGATTCAAGAACGAGATCCTATTGGAATCAAAGCTTCAGACACTAAGATATTTCTAAACAACACAGCTACAACAACATGATGATAAAAAATACATCACAATGATATTGTAACATCTTGACTAGATCCTCCATGCCTGAGCTACTCAGTATGAGAGGGGATAAGATAACACAAGAAACTGATTAAAACTGGTAAAAATATTGTAGTGATCAAACCTACATCACGACAACATCACAACCCTCAACTGGGTCCTCCAATTCCGAGTGTCTTAACACAGTTTTTACAGAGTGATGGAAAGAATTTGACCTTCATTAAACAAGAATTCTCAAAAGCATGTACATATCCAGAGAACGAGGGGCTTCGTTAAAAATTTACAATCGGGATCTTATCTCAACCATCAATGCTTACAATATATAAAAACTAAGTATTTATACTCAAAACAAAATCACAGAAGCATATCCGAATAGATGCATTGAAGGCATTACGTCTACATTCTTCCTAACAGGCTGGGCATGCAATCTCTTGTCAAAAGAGAGCTCTGTCAGACACAATTGTGTTTAATATGAGCTGACTGAAGCTGAGCTAACTTGTTGATGGTCCTTTCTTGGGCTTTCCATTTATGATGGAAAATTTGTTCAACCACCACCAACCAACCTTAATAACTGCTTCATCAGAATCAAAAAGGCCTAAGTCAACACGACACCTGTGAGACGTGGAGACCTCTGCATTTTTCCACTTGGAGATGAGTTGGACGCATGTAGGGATGGCTAGGCAGTGGACGTGGATGAGGGTTTGGCAGGATGATTGGCGCTACATCAGACTTCTCAGTGTGCGATGGCCAGGTGGAGGAGACACAGAGGCTGGGAAGAAGTTGTTGGGATGACACAGGTGGCGGGATATGAGAAGGGGAGAGGCGACAGGTGGGATAGTGAGTGGAGGATAGTTGTGAGGGAATGAAAGGGGAGTGAGGGAAGTGACGGACAGAGGAGAGAGATCAAGTGGTGGACAACTATCGGTGGGACGTTTGTGGAGCGACCACTTGTCGGCCTAGGATAGGGCATGCACATATCGGGGCTGCAAAAAGTGGTTTGATTCCTCCCTGCTTTTGGGCCTGATGTGTGTCTCTAGCCGACACGTAGGACCTCAAAAAACCACGGTTGTTTTCCATGGCCCGCTCTACTTTTTTAATGACCCCGCATGTTGAGGCCCTGATATGGCTAGTGACCGTCGATATGAGGTGTCTTGATCCTAGCCACCTAGATTTGCGCACATCCTATCACAACATGCCAAACACTCACATCACTCCAGTTGACTTAGGATAAGCACCATTTAGTGGGTTTTTAACCCCATTCTTCGCATTATTCCACCCAAGGGACAAATCCAGGAAAAACTCCCCCTTGCAAGAATATGTGATAACAGGGTGGTCTACCACTGAAACTCTCGAATGTCGGGGTTGCAAAGTTAATCTGGATCGTTGAGAATAGAGGGATGCATGTCCACAGATCAATGACTATCCAAAATTTCGTGTATTCGACGATATCAATGTGAATACATACGGATGTAGAAAAATTAATGTCGACGTTCAACGTAGAATGTCGAATGTCAAATGTTGAATTTATGAAGTGACGTAGACCGTCGATCCTTGGATCCTTCGGGATCCTTCTCAATCATCAATTTAAGGACTTCGTTGAGAACCCCTCTTAACTACACAACCAACCAAGAATGCATCATGGAGTGACACATGGTCCCCACTTGTCCCTTGTCAAATGTCACCCGTTGGACTAGAATTGAGAGTCTACGTGGCAGGAGATCCTATAGTCCAAAGACTTGGTACTCCGGAGGAACTTGGCCAAGATTCTTCAAAGTGTGAAAACTCTCAAAGTCAGGAAAAACGAAGTGAATCTCAACCATTGACAGGATGAGGACATGCGGCACTAGATTAGAGAGTCCAAAGACTTGTCTCTTTGGGGGATTCATGATGTGAGGAGTTGGTAAGCTTCGAAGCCCAAATTCGCGAAGTAACGGGAGTCGCGGATATATGGATCTACATGGACAAATCTCAACTGTGATATTTGAAAGAATTTATGAGGTTGTATGTCTAGGGTTGACGTGCCTCACTGATGTCATTGAGGGTGACATGGACCCACCACTAAGGTGCCACATGTCATCGGGATATGGAAATTTCACAAACCCCTTATGCCTATTATAGAATGACATGTGTCACCCCCTAATGAGGACATGTGTCACCCCTAGCCTTCGCTACGTGTCAAACTCTGGTTTGTGCCTGCCTAGCAAACGTGGTCAGTGATGTGACCAGGAGTTCAGAATATTTGGGGCATAGTATAGAAGAGGGATGATCAACGTCGATCGTTCATTGTCGAACACCGAAAAGTTCAATGTCAATCGTCAATTGTCGAACTTCAAAAATGTAGAACATCGGTCGTCGATTTTTGAATGTTGAACGATGATCGTCAAATGGCTGAGGCCATGTGAAGAGATTTTTGGACATCGAGGAGTATGCATGCAATAATAAAAGGGACATTTAGTGTTGAACGTCGAAAACCCCATCCAATAACGCCCGGATAACTTCGAGAGGTCGTATCTTGCAAAATAGAGATCAATTTTGACCCAGGTAATAATCGTTAAAAATCTACGGATTAGTAGAAGAGTATGAATACCTCGGAGATATGATCTAATTTTATTTGAATGAGCAAAAACTTGATTCCCCATCCCTAGAAAAGGTATTTAGGGGTCAGGTGTGTTACATCCCCATCGCCAACAAACCCAAAATGATTTTCTTTGATACCAATATGTGGCATCCCCATCGCCAACAAACCCAAAATGATTTTCTTTGATACCAATATTTGACGTACCCATCCACCGTACAATAGGATGGGCATGCCCACCCTACCCAAGAATGCACTTCTTAGGCCAATTCAAATTTCTAATGCCAAATAACTAAATAAAGAAGCATGAAATAAACACATGCATTCATCAAGATTCATATTAAACTATGAAGGAATGAAAAATATTCCATGCTGATCAATAACCAACAAGAAATCACATTATTAATACCTATCCCAGAGATAATAATCAATACAAAGTGAAAATAATTATGCAAGAGAAACACATGACAGAGAGAACTTATATTTAATAAAGTAATTACCAACTAGTTGTAGACCAAGGACGTTCCACCCAACCTTAGACATCAATTTTCCAAGTTTCAACAGCAGGTCACTCCCAATCCAAGGCTATGAATCCACAAGGACTGGTTCCAGAGAGACAGTTAGTTTCCCATACTAGTTAGCACTGAATATCTCTAAGGTTTATCAACACACAACAATCCAAATTTAACCAACTCTCTTCTCCCAGCCTACACCACCTAAGAGAATGAATCCCCTTCACTTTCGTGTAGTCCCTCATGTGCCCACCTCCTTATATGAATCTAGTGAATCTGGTTAAGAATCTCAATGTTGAAACTCTCAGGATTCACAGTTGTAACAATGTTTATTAAAATTCTAATGAATTCATGCACTCAGGGATTAATTCATGATTGGAATACACCAGTAAATCCCACAACCATGCAACCACTGTTGTTTTTCCTTAGCAATTTTTTTCCTCTTTTCCCATCAAAGAATAGAACGAATGAATGAATGAACCATCTATTGAATAATTGAACCAACCCACCCCCAAGACAATCAAGAATGGTGATTTTGTATAAAAGTTCTCTAAGGCTAGTGTGGTCTCCCAAGAGACTCATGGGATCCCTCATATGCCCCCCCTAAAAAACATGAGTGATAATGAATTAAACAAAGAATAATGGTTTATTCCCTCGGTTCCCCCCTCTCTTGTGGAATCGTAACCCACTATAACTCTCTTCCGTGTATGTCCTGCAACCAAAAATGTACTTTTTATCATTAAAATGTTCAAAGAATTATATTTCCTAGGCACTATGACCTCTCATTAAATAAATAATCACATTATTAAACCCATGACTCAAAAATGAGGTATTACAAGTAGACCCGCATGATCCAAGAACCAGTGCGAGTTTGGGTGAATTCATTGTTACAAATTTCAAACTGTGACAAATTTGGGGGAAAACGGTGATAACTAGATAAAAATGCCCAAATTCATAGAAACATTCAAGATTTAATTTCCTCATAAATGTCTAAGATGTTTAATGGTGTCAATCGTTCAGATTGTAGAGTCAGATTCGACTTGCAAGGTCAAAATTCACATTTTGATGGAGTTGAAGGAATTGGGAGAATTTGATGAAATGATGGCCATGATCTTGTTTGATATTGAGATCGACAGTCGAGATTCATTGTAATAATTTTAAAATTTTATAAGGTTTTGGAGTTGGACAAGGTAAAGCATATCAACGATCGAGATTCATTTTCAGTAGTTGGGAAAATGAGACAGATCGATGTTTTGAACTCATTTTCAACTGTTGGGAAGTTGAAGTCGGTTGATGGTTAGGATTTTCATTCGGAGCTCGAAAGATAGAGAAATCAATGGTCTATATTCATTGATATACTTGAGTGAAGTTTGGTGAATCAATAGTTAAGATCATTTGGAATAGAATATCAATGGTCCAGATTCATTGGGGTTTTGGTCGAAGATTTCTAAGTGTTGGAGTTGGCCATGGGAAACCATCAACAACTGATGGTCAGGTTGGCCAGATTGATGAAGTGATTTAGTCGCCAATGGAAATTACCGATAGATGATGGTTGGGTCGACAAAATTGGTGAAGTGTTTCAGTGGCCAATGAAAGTTTTTGACAGATGATGGTCAGTTCGGGTGATTTAGTAAAGTGTTTCAATCGATCAATAAAAATCACCAATCCTTGATGGTCGATGGTTGGGTCGGCCAGTTTTGTGAGGTTTCATGTCATCCAAGAGAAGTTTTCAATGGATGATGAAGGAAAGAGGGTGATCATGTGTCATGCCACATTAGCATCCACGTTTCATTCCACATCAACCAGGGTGCCATATTAGAGTATGCATGTCATGCCAACTAATCATCCACATGTCATGCCACATCAACATAGTTTCCATGTCAGCCAAGAAATGTTCGATGGTCGATGGTCATGTCAACTGAATTGAGGAAGTGTTTTAGTCAGCCAACAGGAATAGTCGATGGTTGTTGGTTAGGTCAGCTGAATTGGTAAGGAGTTCCATTCACCAATGAAAATCATTGACAACCAATTGTCGGTGATCAAGTCAACTGGTTTAGATATATGTTGCAAATTGGTTTCCAAAGGAGGGGGCCAATGGTCGATGGTCAGGTTGGTAGTTTTGGAAAAGTGTTGTGTGCAGCCAAAGGAAATCGTCGACCGTTGATCGTCGATGGAGCTTGGATCAACGATCCATATTTTTTAAAATTATTGATCAACAGTAGAAATTGATCCACAATGTTTGAAAAGGATTAGCATATCAAGGATTTAGAATTCACCTAATTTGAGATTGATGAGTCAAATTTAAAAGGTTTTTATAACATTAAAACAGTCAAATTTCTATGAAATTTTCATATTTTTGAAATTAATTAACTTGTGGGGTGCTTCTGAGGGCCTAAACGATGTTTGTAGGCAATCAAAATGAACAAGAATAGAGTGTACCAAGGTACACTATGTCTCTACAACTTAAATAAAATAACTTGGAGAGAGCTATCCAATGAGCTACTCTAAGTGCAAAATAGAGCTCGTATGAGAAATTTACAGCCAAAATATTATGAACCATAGAATATATCCATTGAGCCATATTTGGAATCTAGGTATGTAAAAATGTGCAGGAAGAGAAAGAAGACACATATAGCATACAAGGATAAATTGGGAAAAGCAGTCTAAAATTCTTTGGACCATAAGTTTTTGCTCGGAGCTCAAATTTGAACAAACGAATAGTCATTGGAAAGGTATTGAGGAGGAGAAGACATATATCCACCCATAATTTTGAATTGGGTGCTAAGAGTCTCTTAGTAAATAATAAATAAATTATGTAGCAGTAAATGAGTGGAAATTGTAGCAAGTAAATGTTGTAACTTTCCTCTTAGAACTTAGAATGAGGCATGAGTAAAGTCATTGCAGATTTGTTTCAAAGAATAATATGTTAAGGAATCATATTTTAACTTTGTGCATTGTATTCTTCATAAATTTATGTGAATAATAACATGTAATCTAATTAATAAATATTTTGCAGTTTTCTTAATTCTAACAACAATTATTGCATGCACATTCTTGCAGAATTTGAGATACAGGAAAGTAAACTTTAGTTCCTATATGTGAACTATAGATATATAGGATGCTCAAGGGTATTACATCCACAAATAATAGATCACATATCTGCATGTCAACATGGGTAATGCCAGGATAGATTCTAATGGAAGAAGAGATGAGCATGAGCCTATAACTACGAGAAGCTTGAAAAGAGAAGTGCAAAGATATAGGGATGACAATGAAAATATCATGAAATCTTAAGAGAAGATACTACAAACCCTGAATATGCTACATAATCAGGTCAAAAAATATTTGGGCATAAAGAAGGAAGATATTGTAAGGAATGTAGAGACATATGTATCTCATGATAGGAGGGATGATCATGGAGGATCTAGACAATAAATGAGTGTTAGCAGGAATCTACATCATCATTCCCCATGGAACTCTAATAGAAGAACATATACACATTTAAGGTTGGAAAGAATCCCAAGTGTGTCTCCAATCATACATCATAAAAGGATACATGGATCAAATAGCTTGAACAATAAAGGACAAGATGCTGAAGCATGGTTGCTGGGAATGAGAAAATATTTCTAGTTACATGACTACTCATCAAACGCAAAAGCCAGAATTGAAGCATACTACCTTCAAGAAAAGTCATCTATGTGTTGGGATCATTTGAAGTAGGTTAAGAACCTTGATGAGAAGATAATTACTTGGAAGTAGTTCAAGAAATATTTCCAGCAAAGGTACTTGTCAAAGCAATATTATGACTAGAAAATGCAAGAGTTCTTTGAACTCAAAAATGGGAACGTGACCATGGATGAATATGAGACAAAGTTATTGGCAATTATCAAGCATGTGAGCTTCATTAGGGATGAGATGGTAAAAATTCAGAGGTTCCCAAATGGACTCCCATCCTTCTACAAGGATAAAATTCAATTTGATAATCCCAAGAATTTAGAAGAAGCCATAAGAAAAGCTAAATATTTATATGAGCATAAAAAAGGAAGGCCAACTTTCCAAAAGTCTTAGAATGATAAGAAGGAAGAAAATATGGATAAAAGGAAGAATGGATTCAAGACACCTTTAATAAGCAATATTTCTCAAGCACATTAGCAAGGGAAGCCATCTCGAGGCAATTAGAAAATGTTAAATGATAGATTCCTTGGGAAAGAGGTAAACATGTTAGCCCATAAAGTGTTGGGGATGTGAATTAGATCACATGTATAAAGATTGTCCTCATAGAGGAGATAAGATGAAGACTATGCATAACATAAAGCAAGAGGAGACAATAGAGGACGTGGGCAGAAGCATGTCAAGGATCTATGCAGCCTTGTACAATAGATAAACAGACTATCAATCCAACATGATTGAAGTAGAAGGTAAGATTGATAATCATCCCATAGATATTTTGATTGATTTTGGAGATAGTCATAACTATATAGTTCCAAATATAGTTGAAATATTTAAATTGAAGAAATGTAAGCATGAAAAGTCTTGTTTAGTTCAGCTAGCTACTAGAACCAAGAGAATAATCAATGATCTTGTTAAATAACTCCCTATAAACATGAATGGAATTAACACTAAAGTATATTTGAGCATCATATCACTTGGGGCTTATGATTGTTTGATTGGTATGGATTGGCTAGAAAAACATCGTGATGCCTTAGATTGTTATAACAAGGCTTCCATATTTCTTGATGAGGAAGGGAATTCAAGGATAGTGCAAGATATTCCAAGGCCTATATATGTCCGAGAGGTTTCAACATTGTAGCTGAAAATAAGTTTTAGAAAAGGGTTCCAGATATATGCATCCCACATGGAAAAGCCAATGAAGGATGAGGAGAAAAGTCTTGAAGAATATCAAATATTGAATGAGTTTGAAGATGCCTTTGGGGAGTTGCAAGGTTTCCACCAAAGAGGGATATAGATTTCTCTATTGAATTAATGCCTAGAGTTTCCCCAGTTTCCAAAACTCCTTACAGAATGATAACAACATAACTAAAAGAGTTGCAAATGCAACTAGAATAATTTTTAAATAAAGGATGCATATGCCCAAGTGTTTCTCCTTGGGGTGTCCCTGTTCTTTTTTTCAATAAAAAATATGGAACGTGAACTTTATGTATTGACTTCAGACAACTAAACAAGGTTATAGTCGAGAATAAATATCCTTTTCCAAAGATTGATGATCTTTTTTATCAGTTGAAAGGAGAAAAGATGTTATCCAAGATTGACTTGAGGATAGGTTATCATCAAGTGATAATCAGAGAATAATATACTAGAAAACCCACCTTTAGGACAAGGTATGCACACTATGAATTTGGAGTGGTTCCTTTTGAGTTGACAAATGCACCCACTACATTTATGTGTCTAATGAATGGGGTGTTCAGAGGCTTCCTGGACAAGTTTCTCATTGTATTCCTGGACTATATTCTCATCTATTCCAAGGCAAAGGAGGAGCATGAGAAACATTTGAGTATAGTGCTACAAGTGTTGAGAGAGAACCAATTATATGCCAAATTGAGTCAATGCATTTTTTATCAAAAGTAGATCCATTATTTGGGTCACATTGTTTCAAAATATGGCATAGTAGTGTATCCAAAAAATATTGAAGCAATCAAAAGTTGGTCAACACCAACAAACATTTCAGAGGTTAGATCATTTATGGATCTAGTTGGTTATTACATGAGATTCATTGCGAGATTCTCCAAGATTGCACACCCAATAACATATTTTCAAAAGAAAGAAGTAAACTTTGAATGGAGTTCTAAGTGTGAAGAAAATTTTTACTGCTTAAAGGATTTACTAACCAATGCACATATTTTAAAAGTTACAGATCCAAATGGGGAATTTGTTGTGTGCATAGATGCATGCAAGGAAGGGCTTGGGGGATTCCTTATGCAAAATGGACATGTAATTTGTTATGAGTCCAAAAAAATGAAGGAGCATGAAATAAATTATGCCACACATGACTTAGAGTTGGCAGCCATAGTACATTCCTTAGGGATGTGGAGGCATTAAATCATGGGCATAAATTTTGTATTAAGGACAAACCTTAGTGGTATGAAATATTTTTTGAACAACCAACACTAAATGTTAGAAAAACTAGATGGTTGGAAGTTCTTAGTGAATATGAATTTGACATCAAGCACACAAAGGAAAAAAAAACAAGGTGGTTGATGCACTCGGCAAAATGGTGCATAAAATGCATGCTACAACCATTAGTATGCATAGGATATGTTTAAAAGATACAATTCTAGAGGATGTAACTGTAGACCAGCATTATGTACAAGTTAGAGAAAGCTTACAGTAGAATCATATACAACAAAAATATAAGGATTACAATATAGAAGAGGATGGAATCCTCTTATTTCGGAACAGAGAATATGTTCCCAATTCTCGATAACTGAGAAATTTGGTTTTGAAGGAGATGCACAATGTGTCATGTGTTGTACATCCAAGAGACTAGAAAACTATTACAGTTGTAAGAGACCAATATTTTTGGCCTAGTATGAAGAGAGATGTCATTGATTATTTGGCTAGATGCATGGAATTTCAAAAGGTAAAGGTTGAGCACAGACATCCAGCAGGATTGGTGTGGCCATTTCCCATTCCAGAATGGAAATGGGAAGTTGTGACTATCAATTTTATTACCAAATTGCATAGGACAGCAAGGCAACACAATTCCATCATGGTAGTGGTGTAAAACCTTACAAAGGTTGCACATTTCATTCCTATAAAAGTAACTCATAAGGCAACCAATATTGCAAAAGTTTATATGAGAGAAATAGCTAGGCTACATGGTGTGCCTAAGGAAATAGTTTCGAACTAAGATCCCAAGTTTACTTCCAGTTTTTGGAAAGGGTTTTTTAAATGATTTAGGACCAATTTGAATTTCAGTATAGCATATTAGTCGGAGTCATATGGGAAGATGGAAAGGATTAATCAAATAATTGAAGATATGTTGAGAATGTATGTAATGGACAAGCCTTCTAGGTGGGAGGAATATATTCATTTAGTTGAGTTTTCTTACAATAATGGGTATCGAGAATCATTGAAGATGAGCTCATTTGAAGCATTGTATGGAAGAAAATGTAACACAATAGTGAGATTGGATAACCCAACAGACAAAGCCATGATTGGGCCAGAATTGTTAAGTGAAATAGAAGAATAGATGGTAAATATCATGCATAATTTGAAAGTTGCACAAGATTGGTAGAATAGTTATGTCGATAAAAGAAAAAATAGAGAATTCAAAGTGGGAGAGCATGTGTTTTTAAAAGTTAAAGCCAAAAGAAGCTCATTGAAATAGGGAAGTTACCCAAAATTAGTAGAGAGATATTGTGGGCCTTTTGAAATCTTAGAAAAGATAGGTCTAGTTACATACATGCTAACATTACCTGCATCCATGAGAATTCGTAATGAGTTCCATGTGTCTTTATTAAAAATATATGTACATAATCCTAATCATGTGATTGATTGGAATCTGATCTAGGTGGAACACGAATGGGATTTTTGGGTGGAACTAGTGCGCATCCTAGACTGAAAAGTCAAAGTGCTCAGGAAAAAATACATCGTCTTGGTAAAGGTTCAATGGACCTACTACACTCCTAAATATGCTACATGGAAGCACAACAGAGCCATGCAGGAAGTATCCCTGCAAATGTTTTCAAATTTTGAAGAAAATTGAATGTACATTTGTACATAAGTGAATAAAGACTCCATTTTGGTAGGTGGATTTCCTAGAGCCACAAATCTAAGATTTTTTGTCCAACCAATGTGTGGGTTGAGGGGAAAAGAGAGTTGTTGGTTGGAATTATTGTGTGAGTCATTAAGTTGTGTAATTATCAATTATTCTGATGTAATATTTTTATATATGTCAATGTGTAAGTTGTATAGTTATGTGCATTGAGGACAATGTAGTTTGTAGGAGGAGGGGAATGTAACTTATATGTTTTCAAACCCCAAACTACCTATGTATATCGCAAATGTAATGTATGGTCAAGATCCAAAGAAATGTAATATTATGTAAATGATGTAAATTCAATATAAGAAATAAAATGTATTTCCATTTGAAGATGGACATAGACGAAGATTTGGGGGATAAATTTCCACAAGAGAGGAATGGGGTCCAAGGGGGGAGATTTACCCATGTTTATTAAACCCAAACCATTTATTTCTAAATTATCTTTACCATAAACCTTCCATTATTCGTCGAGTGTTATCGAGCCCAATCATTGAATTCATGTAAGAGGGTGGGTGTGAGAAGTCACATCCCATAGTTATTGAGAGCATGAGGGTTGAGTAAAATCAACGTGGGGAAGAGTGTAAGTCAAGAAAGAAAGAGAAAGAAGGGAAATTCATATGGGTGAGGGACCAAAATTACATATTCACATTTTTGGATGGAAATTTTCTTTTACAGGGATTTTGTTTTACCAACAAAGGAGTTCTAAGTGTTGAATCTTGAAGGAAATTGTTGTGGGCATGTTTGGCATTTGTTTGGAGCTGAATGTTTTTGGAGAAATAAGTTGCAAACTAGTGAGTAACAATCTTTTTCAAAATTCTTCAAGGGAAGCAAGAGTTTTGTTGTTAGGAGAATTCATGTTGTAGTTGTAGAATTCCTAAGGTCCCAACAAGGAGATTTCCTATCCAACCTTTGTTGGAAGCCCTGGAGGAGAGTAGAAATGATTGAGGGGATATGAGCATTGAAGGGACATTCCATCCCTTGGAGTGTGCAGGTTGAGGGGAAGAGAGATGGTGGATTGGAATTAGCTATGGGAATTGATTGTTGGGATGGGGGCATTAGCCAGCCTTAGGGAACATCGTCTCTTGTGGATTCATAGCCCCAACTTAGAGGTGACATGTTGTTGAGAACGAGAAAAACAAGTCTAAAGTTGAAAGGAAGGTCCATCCTTTGAAATAGGTTTCATATTTTCATAAGATAAGTGTTCTTATCTGCTATGTTTATTTGTGTTAAATGTTGATTTTTTTTTTTGTATTTTACTCTGAGTTATATTTGGTTAATGCTACTTGTTTTGAGTAGAATTGATGCATATATATATATATATATATTGAGGTGGAATGATGTTATATGCACTTAGTGGATTGTTGTGAACATTTTAAGTAATTGCATTTGCATTTTTATTTAATATAGATAGTTGTATGAGTTAGAATGTCATGCTATGTGTTATTTCCGCATTTAGACTTGGTATCAAAAAAATTTGTTGGGTCATTTTAGCAGTAGCGTGACCCAGCTTAGGGATGGGTACATTACAATGGAGACCCATATGAAGATTTTTTATGGAACAACCCCATGATTTTGTGATAGATTCTAACTTGGTTTGTCGACTCAAGAAATTTGTTTATGGTTTGAATCAAGCTCCTCGAGCTTGGTATTCTAAGATCGACAGTTTCTTTCTTCGACTTGGTTTCAAATGTTATAAATATTATCACAACTTGTATGTACTCCACATCAATGGAGACACTTTTATTACTGTTTTATATGTTGATGACTTTGTTATTATTGGAAATAACAATTATCTCATTCTTAAATTAAAGAAACAACTTGTTGACTCCTTTGACATGACAGATCTTGGTACTCTGCATTATTTTTTTGTGTCTTCAAGTATTACCACTGTGTGATGATTTTTTTATTTATAAATCTACATATGTAATGGATATTTTGAAACATTTTAAGATGGATGATTGTAATCCCTGTGTTACTCCTTTTCAATCTAGAGTAAATCTCACCAAAAATTTTCAAACTCCCAAAGTTGATTCTACACTATATCGACAAATAGTCAGCGGTCTCATTTATCTTACTCATAGTGTGGTTTATTAGTTTATGCAACACCTCATAGAAATCCACTGGAAAGAAGTCATATGAATTTTCCACTATCTCAAGGGTAGCACTCACTTTGGTATCAAGTATTGTTGAAGTTCATATTCATTGGTCAGTTTCACTGATTCTGACTAGGCTGGTGGAAACGATTATCGGAATTCCACTTCTATCTATGTTTTTTTTCTTAGCACTGGACCATTGGTGTGGTTGTGTAAGAAAAAAAAAGGTATTATCCTTGTTGACTACAAAAGAAGAATTTATGGCTCCATTCAGGCAGGTACAATGATCTTTTAGCTCTGCCAACTTCTAGGTGAACTTGGATTTCTTTTCGATTACAAAAGCAGAATATCCTAGCACCGTTCAGGCTAATACAAAGGTCATATGGATCTTCCAACTTCTAAGTGAACTTGGTTTTCATGTTCAAACCTAGACTACAATATACTATGATCATCATAATTCCATACAGGTTTTTGACAATCCTATTTCCCATAGTAAGATGAAGGATGTTGAGCTCCATGCTCACTATTTGAGATAGTTGGCTCATGAGAACATTGTCTCTCTTCAATATTGAAAAACAAATGATCAGGTTGTTGATATATTCACTAAGCATTTATCTAAATATAGATTTATCAAGATCTGTACGATGCTTGGGATTTAGGAAGATGCAATTATGGGGGGGTGTCATGCTAACGCAATTTCACCTCTTAAATATCCAGAGTCGTGTTTTGATGGGGGGTGTTGGAACATCAAGTCATGATGGTTCATTACACTTCTCCTAGAATCATTTGGTTGGGTGATCGAACTACATCTGGAAATAGTCGATCATGAAATCAACCAGATCTCTACATTAGTCAGTTGAGTATTCAGCAAGCCTGTCGGTCAGATAGTCAACCACTACTTGAAGATAGTCGGTCGGTGAATTGACCATCCAAGAAATCAACTATAAGTTGGATGCATGGGCGGTTGGGTTGATAATCCTTGTCGAGACGAATAGACAGCATGGATTTGATGGAGTCAACTCTAATAACTAATGGTTATATGTGAACAAGATTCTCCTAATTTCAAGGAAGTTGGTTAGATATTTAAGTTATAAATAGTAGACCCAATGGGTCATTATCATCAGGGCGATATCGGTGTTGTGTACAATATGTCCAATATGCATTGTAATATTCTGATCATAGTGTGTTTTGCTTAATTGTTGTAACGTTGTCTTTAGACACCAAATTTGTCTTTAAAATTTGTACTTCCTCCTTGATTATCTGCAGTATTGTTTGTTTGCTTTGTATCAAGTTCCATCCAATCCTCAACATAAACCCCACTCAGGAATTCTTAATTTTTAAGAATTTAATATTTTTTAGTAACTTTTTGAGGTGCATGCACCTTTTCTAAGGTAGAAGTGCATGTGTATGCTCCTTTTTTGAGAAGGAAGATCATATGGATTTCCAAGGAGGAAGTCTGGAAATTCTACATAGTAATCAAAGTTAAAAAAAAAAAGAGGTGTATGAATAGTATGTGGCCAAATCAAGGCATCTAAGACATGGAGGTGTTGAAATATGCTATAACACTAATCTACCTTGACTTTTTCCTTATAGGTACTAGAGTTGCCACCTATGTTTAATGGTGAAATTTTAATATTATATTGGATCCCAATGTTTCTTAAGCTCCTTTTGTATTGATGGTTCCATAGTTGAATGAACCTTATGGATATTTTGCTAAAATTTCTTCATGCCTTCCTCGAGGGGAATGAAATCTTGTATAATCATTGTGTCGTATGTCATAAATACCTCACATGTCCAAGTGAATACATCTATGTATCTTGCGAACAGCTAGATGAAGGCTTGATTCTTGACTTTAGTGCAACACGTTCCCAAATTGATGCACTTGGGACTCTCTTGGGTAATTAGGTTGATTAATGCATGACTCATGGAAGAATTATTTGTCTTGAAAATCATTATCAATCAAAACCTTGTTTGTAGATCAAATAGTTTTTCCAGAGTCAGTACCCCTTTAGTATTAGGTTACCTTTGAATTTATCTGAGATATATCTACAAATTTGTATAACGTTTTCATGTTCCTCATCATCTATAATAGTGTCCTTGAATTTACCTACATTGGTGAGGAACTCAATGATCTGTTCATTGTGTTGAATATTGTGTATTTAGTGATGGTATCTGGTACAAAGGGCTTGAAAATTAGTTCAATAGAGAAACCATTATTCAATGTGGTAAATCTTGAAGTTGCCTTAGCTAAAGTGTCTTCATCAACATTTTTTGAGTGAGGAATAGAATTAGTGTTAAATTATTCAAAATTATCAATTAACTTCCAAACCTCTCATTACTAACATTTCAAATGATGGGATAGGCCATGTATAGAATTTTTTTCATGTATGATGATAATATCTGACTCACCAAACAACTTTAAACATTTTACCTTGAGTTGAATAGCTTCATTCAAACCTTGAACCAAGGCCTTGTATTAAACTGTGTTGTTGGGGCACTCAAAATCAAATCGACATGAAATCAGATTCTTTCATCTATGTGGGTTGATTAAAATATAACCTACCGTGACTCCTTGTTACTTGGAGAAAAACAAAGACCAAATGTTAGAATCTAAATCTACATTAGTTGAAATACTTCTAGATAATCCTACTAATGTATAGTCATTGGCATTATTCCAAGTGCAATGGAGGAATTTAGAATGTGTGTCTTGTTCAAGGGATGATTGTTGAGCTATATAACACCCACGCTCAATTTCCAAAAAATAATTTCCCTAATTTGAATGAGACAAGTTGACAGGTTCATTCTAACCTTCCAACTCTATACCATTATGTTTCACGTGGGATTCATTTTCCACCTTGATTTTATTCATTATTCCCTTATATGGAAGCCACAAGTGAGACCATTCAATGGTGAAGTAACTGTTGTGACCAAAACAACCCTCCTTTTACTTTTTTCTCTTATGAGCCAAAATAAATGGAGATCTAAAAGCCTAACCAGCCAGCACTACCGCCATGCATATCCTTCCATTAACCATAGATATATGAGTGTAATTAGTTGGTGAATATATACTCTTGAGGTGTCCTTTGTTTACTGTGCACAATTGATTCTTGTCCCGATATTATCCTTCTCACTTTGGGAAGTGCTCCTTGGGAAATATTTCGTTGAAACACTATTTATCATTGAGGGTTGTTTTGGTACTTCGATGATAGCATTCATTAACCACCATTTGAATTATTGAATTTTTGAGGTTTAGGGAGTGACATTGATATTTATGATGGCATGCGTTCTCTCAGTATAAATCCAAACAATCATATATTTTCATCAATCCAAGAAATTGTCAATATCAAATAAATTAGTGAGAAACCAAATACAAGCCAAATAGGTCTTAGGAAAACCTAAAGCGAAATTCTCAACCCTTCATCAGGCATATATGGCTAAATTCCCATAAAAAACATCAATATATTATGGATGAAATGGAAATTCAGTGATTCAAATTTTGGAATTTATAATACTAATAGCTAAAACATGATTTTCTTAGCTTGATCAAATCATCCCCTTCTACCTAGATACAATGTAGTCGAAGAATTCCTAAATTTGAAAAATTATATAATGTGTTGTTGTTAGATGTAGACCTAGTCAAGGGGAAAGGATATTTTTGGGAAGAGAAGCATGAAAGAAAGAAAGGACAGCTGGAAGGAAAATCATCACATGCGAGAGAAGCATGTGAGGCACACATGCAAGGAGGACCTAACAATGCTAGGGTTAGGGTTTTTGAAATGTATTGTAATGGTTGATGAGACAAGAGTATAAATAGGTAGTACTTAGGAGACAGGAAGAGAGAGAGGAGAGGGAAGGACGGATGACAGAGAGTTGTAATAAATGTACTATTCAGTAAGCTAGTGAGCTAGAGAAGGAGTTAGAAACTCGATCTCGAGGGTTAGATTGTAGTCTAAGGAGATTGGTGCAATATAGTCAGCCTCGCAGGGATCAAGGAGCCTATTGAGAGTGTAAGATCCAAGATTGTAAACATGCACAGAGTGACATATTACTGAACCATAATAAAGAGCTTGAGAGCTAGCTATTTGTGGACATAGCCCAAGAGGGGGTGAACCATGGTAACACTTGTTTTATGTGATTGAATGTATGTATCTCTATTATTGTTAAGTGTTGAAATGAAGTAACTAGTTAGATATGATATTTCACATGCATGAGTAGAATGACTGCTATAGACATATGTTAGACTAAATAAATAAATATTACAAGGTACAACCACATATCTCCACTCATTTCCAGGCTACAAACACTTGAGTTTTTTTTTCCACCCATGGAGCTATCTTGGGTGAGACTACGTAGTACACTCTGTGTGTTGTGTTGCCTTCTAGTTTACCAAAGGGGCCGATACTTTTAGAGGGATTTTTTTTGGAGCTTGTTAAATCTGAACCTGGGTCAATATATGACAATAAGATAGGATCAAAGTAGATGAATGATAAAGTAGAAGAATAAAATTCAACAAATGGTTATGTTGGTTGGTTGGAAAAATATGGGTGTTATCACTGGAATTTCGTCCCCAAATGGTTACAGGAATCCATCATCTCCAAACACCCATTAGTTCATCCATGTCCCAGAAAATGCATTTCCAAAGGGCACAAAACTATACAACTAGCTATAAAATCAGCATGCGCTAAGGATACAAAGGTAGCGCATGCACGTGCGGTAGTTGAACAATGCCGGAAAATCACACTTGCGCCCGATGTGCAACTGTGGACGCAAAAATCCGCACATACCTCAGAACAACGTATTTCTGATTTTGGTCATCCTTCCACCTACTTTTGGTTCATCTCCCAAGTCGATTTGACACCCAAATCCGAGCTAAATCCAAGTGGGGGGCTGGTCAAAGACCTAAGGGTGCCCTAAAGATCCCCTTGTTCACACTAAAGATTGCTTGAATAATGCCTCAAAGTTGCGCTATAAAAAGAGGCCATGGGTGCACTATATTTTCAAGGAATTCATTTGTATTGTTATGCTTCATATATTGTTTTGGAGGATCCTCTTTCCTCATTAAGAGCAGACAAGCACCATTTCATTTGGCCACTCACATCACCTCTTAAGTGAATGAGCTTTGGATTTCTTCACCATTTCCTTCTAGTTTGCTACTTGTAATAAGAGATCAATCATTGGGGGTTCAAGAACCCTCCCTTGGAGGTAGAGGGGACCCACAAGTCTCCCTTTCTCTTTGGTTTTTTCCCACTAATACAACTTATCCATTGGTGGCATGCATGTTGTTTATTTTTTGTTCTATTTCCCTTATGTACTCTAGTTTAGTTTCTTTTATTGTTATTAGTTTATTTCTTTATTTATTTCTTATGATTTATGTTTCTAACTCTTGCATTCATTTTTTTCTTGTCTAGATAACCCAATTGGACTTATAAGCATCCTTATTTTTCTCATTTAGGTGATGAAAGGGACACAATAGATTGCCAACTCCACTGGGGATAGGTATCAATTTCCTCCCCATTTGGGTTGATTGAGCACTTCCTTTTTGTTTATTTAACTCGTAGGAACCAGAACCGGCCCATGCCTACCTGGAAAAAGCCAAATTTGAAGCTGAGCTGAGAGAATATCATCTGAAATTTTCTTCCCAGCCGTGTAATAGAAAGTGTGTGGGTTTTTTAACCCACATGCGCGTCTTCCGAGAACATGTGCTAGACTCACTATGTTTCTCATCAAATTCTATGCACTTGCATCAGAAATTCATTTCTGATTTGCGCATTGGCACCAAATGTGCCTCTGTCTACTCCGCGACCCGCGCATCTATCCAGGAAATCATACTCTGTCTACTCTGTCTACTCTGTCTCTGTCTACTCTTTCTACTCTGTCTACTCTGTCTCCCTTTCTCTTTGGTTTTTTCCCACTAATACAACTTATCCATTGGTGGCATGCATGTTGTTTATTTTTTGTTCTATTTCCCTTATGTACTCTAGTTTAGTTTCTTTTATTGTTATTAGTTTATTTCTTTATTTATTTCTTATGATTTATGTTTCTAACTCTTGCATTCATTTTTTTCTTGTCTAGATAACCCAATTGGACTTATAAGCATCCTTATTTTTCTCATTTAGGTGATGAAAGGGACACAATAGATTGCCAACTCCACTGGGGATGGGTATCAATTTCCTCCCCATTTGGGTTGATTGAGCACTTCCTTTTTGTTTATTTAACTCGTAGGAACCAGAACCGGCCCATGCCTACCTGGAAAAAGCCAAATTTGAAGCTGAGCTGAGAGAATATCATCTGAAATTTTCTTCCCAGCCATGTAATAGAAAGTGTGTGGGTTTTTTAACCCACAGGCACGTCTTCCGAGAACATGTGCTAGACTCACTATGTTTCTCATCAAATTCTATGCACTTGCATCAGAAATTCATTTCTGATTTGCGCATTGGCGCCAAATGTGCCTCTGTCTACTCTGCGACCCGCACATCTATCCAGGAAATCATACATTGTAAAGGTTTTTGTGATCTCTTGAAGGCCCATAGACTTTTTAAGTTCGATTCTATGCAAATTGTAATATGCACCACGCTTAGATTCCCTCTCCACATGAAGGGTTAGTCAAAACATAGGCACTTAGGGGGGTTAAAATCCATATTTATCCTCTTTTTTCTTTTATTTTTCCACATGGATGGCTTGCTTTGATTAAAGATAAGTTGGAATCATTCCATATCACAAA
The DNA here is from genome assembly GCA_009831015.1 of Picea engelmannii. Classification (NCBI taxonomy): domain Eukaryota; kingdom Viridiplantae; phylum Streptophyta; class Pinopsida; order Pinales; family Pinaceae; genus Picea; species Picea engelmannii. Next base: position 599,083 of record ML777609.1, read on the forward strand.
TATAACTACTTGCATTGGGACCAGAAATTGAACGTCAATCTTTGATTATTCTCTTCTCTCGCACCATAAAGGGATCTTGAGAATTAGAAAAATGATTGAGGGAAAATTTCATCTCCCTTAAAGACAAAGTCTTTAGGAGAGGACAGCAGCCCCCTCGGGACTTCTCTTAGTTTATTTTTTCAAACACATGTTAAATTTGTAAGGGCCCATACATGCCCACATGCTACAAAGATATGATAGTTTTGAATTTACTTTCTTAAATTAAATCACTAGGGAAGTTTAAAGGTTTTGTAACGGGCCCACACATGCCCACATGTCCACAATCTAGGATAGTTGTTGAATCTTTGTTAGATTAAATCACACTAGGGAGTTAAAGGATTGGTAAGGACATACAGGTCCACATGCTAGTTCTCTAGGGACTTTAAAATTCCGCAAGGTTGTACCAATGACATTTAGTAAATTAGGTAATCAAGACTTGTAAGGACCACACAAAGTCCACATGCAACAAGGTGACACCTAACTAATTAAAAAATTTGGCACACTTTCACGTGTTCACACATGAAGTTACTACTAACTCACATAGTTTTCATCTCGAAACATGGAGGTTGAAGTAAGTTTCCTCCAAAGGGATTTCAAAATGCCCCACCCTTTTCATGATGAAACTATCCACTCCCATTTAATTTCAACGAGATTGGTTCAGACCCCCAGCCTCTCAAATAACCAGATCTAAATTTTTTCTAAAAACTCACTAAGTTTTCCTCCACAAGACGAGAAAAAAGAAATTTTTTAGTCTAGGTAGGATCTCTTGGATAAGCATCCAAATAACTCCCCGTTATCGGGTTCTCACATCTTCAAACAATAGAAGTTGTCAAATAGGGAACTTTAAATCCTCCAAGTCAAGTGTTCCTAACACCATAAGGCAGGGAGATACCTGTGAAGGGTCGAAGGCCGAGGTTTGGTTGTTCTATGCCTCCCCCCCCTCCCCTTGAGGCACCCATCTCTTGGACAGGATCCAGCCCATGACCCATTTCTTAGGCTAAAAATCTAAATGTCACACTTTGATCGAGGTACCTAGTGACCAAATTTTAGGACATCTACCCAGGTGTCAATTGTGGGCTGCAATTGCACCTTGATCATATTTTGTGTCTCTATTGGGAAATATCACCAGCTCTTTCGGGATCTACCCCTCATTATAATTGATCACTTCATCCTTCACTGGTTTCTCTTTCGATGGCTTCAAACCCCACTATCGAGTGTTATTGGAAGGTCCAGTGTTATTTGAGATGAAGGACGTTACATATTTTTAGGACACGAGCATTTTGTTTTCTTTGTTCTCCCATGCGAACAAAATCTACCTACCCACATCTATGCTTCTTTATCAATTGATTTATGTATGTTTCTCTTGTGATTACATGTGATTGTGAGATATATTATGAAGGTCCAAAAATCATAACAAAGAATCTTGTTCATTTATTGCTCTCATCACTTGCACACATCCACTTTGCTAGTCAGACATCATAGGGGACCCACAAAATCCCTATCATTCCAAATGCTTTCTAATTCTCCCTCCCATTCTAGGAGGAGTTCCTAGTCTTGCCAACTCATCGGCTCCACCTTCTCACACTCCTGTGAGTACTACCATCTTGGTATCTTCTTTTCTCGGTTCCACTTTACTTGGGTCCACTTTCCAAGGTCAACCGTCGACTCACTTTCCTTTACAAGGAAGTGGGGGGCACACTTCTTCCCTGGGAAGAAGTACAACCCCACCTAACTCCCCTCGAGGGTCAGGTACCCAAAACACTCACAGCATGGTTGGAGCTAATCCTCCACCACCACCTCAAATGCCATACTTAGATTCCCTCAACACACTGGATCTGACTAAGCTCACCAATGATCCTATATTTCATGACCACAAATGGCCTACAATGCCTACCAAACTCCCTTCAGACATCCCCAAGTTTGAAGGAAAAGCAAGAGACGACCCAACCAACCATATCATGATTTTCCACTTATGGTGTTCTTCAAACAACATCATGGATGACTCTGTCCACTTGATATTATTTCAACGCACACTCACTGGCCCATCAGCCAAGTGGTATGTAGAAGAAAAATATGGGTCCCATGTGACCTTTGAATATTTGGCAAAAGCATTTTTTACCTTTTTTAAACTACCAATCCATCATGACAATGGTCTCGAACTACTCTCAGAGTTTAAACAAAACTCCTCTACACACATCACTGACCACATTCACGAATGGCATCAGCGACATAGTCTATGCAAAGCTGAAGCCATGAAGCAACAATGCCTCAATTGGCTTCTCAAATCACTTGTTTCCCTCCTTGCCAAGGATGTGGCCACCACCTTCCCCCAATATGAAGAATAATCCATCGATAATGCTTAACAGTTCAAACTCATTTTTTCACAGTCTGGATACTTATATACATTACTACCTGATGCCCCGAAACCCGTGCCATTTGACCAGGACAAACCAGGGATGTCTCACTCAGTAGATGGATTGATTGGTACCATTGCACACCACAATTCACACCTCCAACAACCACCTATGTATGGAACACCTCAATATTTGTTGGCATATGGAGTACCTCCTTTTTATCCTCCTCCCCCTTATCAACAACCATACCCTATTTCCCTTCCTCCACCCATAAGTGGACCACCACTGGCACCAACAATACGCCCAACGGTCCAACCAAGTTTCGCTACCCCCTCTACCTCATCTTACACTCTAAGCACTATGCCTTCCTATATACCCTATGGACCATTGCCACCAAATAATCTGTACTTTCCATTTCCTGGCCCTCCACAGCCCATGGCTCCACCACAAGGACACCCACACACTAGGGTTAACTTTGTTCATCCCTCTCCCATTCAGCAATATCAAAATTTTGAACAACTAAATACGGAAAATCTGACCCATCAGTCAAACAATTCCAAAAAGAAAGGAAAAAAATGAAACAATAATAATCCAGGACTAGGAGGGAACCAGAACCACCCCCAATAGAACCAACCTGTCAGGGGGAAACCAGAATCAGGGGAACCAAAACCCCCAAGGGAGAAATAACAAAAAACATCAAGGGAAGAATAACAACAATATTCAGACAAACTTCCCTTGTGCACATTGCAGTGAGTATGGCCATTATACCCACCATTTCCCTCAATTTTTTTACTTTAAATGAATGAAAGAATCTGAAAATAGACCACGTCCCCTAGCATCGTCGACCAACCAACAGGCCCCGCAACAATATGTATAGAAACCACTCCCTGTCGTACTGCAAAACCCCATACCACACCAAGGGGTGATGAACACCCAACAGGAGATGCATCCAGCCCCACCACAGATGGGATAATATCCAAACCCAGGAACTCCTACAGATCGCACTATCCTCCTCACTAGTGAGGAAGAAGTTCTTCTACAAACGTGCAGTTGTCAATATAGCGCACCCCCTAACTCCGCTCCCACTACCTCGAAAGTAGCCCCAGTCACAACTGGACCACCTTTGATGATTCCTTGCCCTAACACTGAACCACCCCTTTGTATTCCTCGCATCCCATTACGATGGAATATCAACAACCCTCATGCTAGGGTGACACATAATTACAGTATGGTCGATGACTTGGCACAATATCCTATGGCCATGTCAGTTTTAGAAGTCCTTCAAACATGTCCTACTCAAAAGAAGTCATTACTTTCTACCCTTGGGGTAGTCGACCCTGCTGATACTCGACTCATCACCTCTGATATTGATAGTGGGGAACCTCGTTTCCCTGCTTTGGTCACTTTCCAAATACTGGTTAAAATCCGAAACATCACAGTTCACCACTACATTGTTGATGAAGGTGCATCCACATGCATCATGTCCAAAACATTATGGCATAAACTTGGCTCCCTTGAGCTCATACCATCAGCCATCACTCTGATGGCTTATGATGGACGATCGTCCTCTCCTAAAGGGCTCTTTCAAAATGTCCCCATCGAACTCGAGGGCAAGACTATCCTCATTGAAATTGAAGTTATCGACGCTCCTCTTGATTACAACATTTTGTTTGGGTGTAGCTACAAGTATGCGATGAAGTCTGTGGCCTCTTATGTGTTTCTCACAATGATGTTCCCCCACAATGAGAAGATTGTCACTATTGACCAAGTGTCACATTACAAGCCCAACCCTTCCTCTAACATCGATAATATCCTACCCTTTGTTCACACTAATCCCAAGGCCTACCCACTCATCGAGATGGGTCCTGGAATTTTCAAAGACCCATCCTTTCTAGGGACATACAATGGAGCAACTCTGCTCATACATCCCTCAGCACAAGTATGTGTCATATCCTCTAATGGAATATAAACTGGAGATACCCTTCCTCCCACAGAGGCTTCCTTACTATCTGACTTCCCACTCGTTGCACAGCTCCTTCCTTAGGAATCCCTTGAGCACCCTCCATCTCCCCCTATTCCCAATTACACCCTCCCCCAGGGCCACATCTCATTTTGGGAGACAGTCCTCCAAGCCATTACTCAAATCCCCTTCTTTTACCCCCCACTAGGCATACAAGAATTCCAGGTAGCCGCAACACTTACTCTCCCCGATATGGTGCTAGAAATTCCATTATGGTATCTACATCCACCCGCAATGGTCCCTCAATCATCCCTCCCTCCTCAAACATAAGGAAACCCGATGCATAGTCCAATACTTACTCCCACCACACCACCTGCACCCCCACTCACTAGCACCATTACTACAGCTGGGGAAAATAGAAGAAGAAAGAGCCCATCTCTCCACTTCCACCCCAAGTTCAACCTCCTTGTTCACTATGCGAGAAAGATGAACACCCCACCAATAAATTTTCATCTCTCCCCGAGATGTGCAATTTAATTCAACTCCCTTGAGCGACGACATCACCCGTCATTTCATCCAGTTCATCTAATACTACCATTACATCCCCTATAGGAGGCAAAGTCCTGCGAACCAAATTCCCATGTGCCATTTTTTCATAATATGGCCATTACACCCACCATTTCTCTATGCTACCTCACTTTCAGTAGACACTAGTAGTCGTACACCGGATCTTTCAGCAAGAACCCCTCCCATCTACCTCATCTCACACACATGTCACTAAAATCACTATCACAACCTCAGTCAATGAACATATGCGATATCCTTTCTCTCTATGAAAATCACTTGATCAATTCACATATCAATGTCCTATGATCATTGAATATAGGCATCGTCAATTGGCCCTTATCCCCAATCCTACCATCACCCCACCTCTTGTAACGCCAGTAGTCCCCCCTACTCCCTCTTTGGATACGGTTTATATTTTTTTCCCCAAGCTTGAGGTACTTCCCACTCCTCCCTGGTTCATAGATAGTCTCGAGGAGGATTTGCTCCTAAATCCCCCCAATTTTCCCATTCATTTCCCCACGAAAATTTTACACCTGACTACCATTTTCAACCCATAGTATATAGATATTTGGTTTATGTCCAGTGGACCCGCGCACCCCCTTGTGTCATTCCCATGTCTTCTTCACCATAAGATAATCACATGGTGACAGTCACCAATGTTGCTCCCTTTGATCCCTTATATTATTGACAATTCCACTACGAGGAAGACATCCTCGAGGAATTAACTACACCTGATTGCCCATGGGATCCACTCCATCACAGAGCACTCTTTCTTTCAAAGGAAGCCTTTATGCTCCCAAATAAAAACCCCATATGCACAATCAAAACCAAATATTTTCTCCCCTCGAGGCATATAGATTGGTTCAATAATCCTATCCTTGCCCCCGATGCTTTTGAAGAAGGCAACATGGCCAAAATTTCCCCCACTGTAAAAATTGATATTTTCATCAAACCTGGAATCATAGAGGAAATCACCATTGACGTCACATGCTCTCTTGACGAACTCATAGCTTACAAAGCTCTCTTCCAGGAATATTGGGACATTTTTGCCTGGTCATACCTGTATCCCTCTATTGTTGAACATCGTATAGACACTTGTCTTGATATCACACCTATATGACAAAAGAAACATCCATTACACCCATCCAAAGCGGCATCCATCAAAGTCGAGATTGACAAATTATGCGCTGCAGGGTTCATATACCCCATCACATATACATCATAAATATTTGTTGGCCCTTGACCAAGTTTTCGTATAACTTGGATCATTTTGACCTATTTTGGAATTGCAACAGTTAGTCAAAGAAGGAACACCAAGCGAAGCGTCTCGGTCCACTTTTGGGCCCCTATTAGGGTTTTTGGGTTAATGTAATGGGAAAAGGATGTCGGGCCATGGGTTTACCCACGCTTAGGCCCACTTTTGTAATGTATAAATAAATGCTTAGGCTAGATAGAAGAAAGAAGCACATCTATGGGATGTATGGCAGATGGATTAGTGCTAATAATTAGATCTGCATTATCGGAAGTAGATTGTAAATTATTTGTGCATGATCCTAAGAATCTTGCAAGGCTAAGTGCATGTTCTCGTAAGAGGCTTTGTGCTAAAGTGTAAGGAAGAAGGATCTAGTGAGCTACACAGGTCTTCTATCTTTTACAAAGAAGGTTTTTTGTGTTATGTGTTGTAACCGACGATTGAAGATACTAATAAGGAAGAAGAGTTGGTGGGCATAGCCCCAAGGTGGGGGTGAACCACATAAATCTATGTGTAACACTCTATGCTTTGAGTCATTGTGTTTATCTTTTCTTATGCTATGTGCTTTTGATATTATTCTTTGTGCTTCTTAGATATATATGATTGTTAGATCTGATGTATGTGTGAGTGCTTAATGTTGATCTACAGGACCTAGTGTATTACTATTGCTAAGTGTTGATATACCGTAGATCTAAGTGAATATTGTGATTCTTTGTGCTATCTGTGAAGTAGAATAAGGGTTGGATATTAATGGTTGACTGATTCTAGGTGTGTTGTAAGTAGTATAATCACAGATCTATGTCCCAGCTAAGGTTGCAAACACCTGAGTCTTGCAACCACCCCTACCTCTACCTTGGGTGAGACTTCATCTACTTCACAGGTGTTGCCGAAAGGGCCAGTAGTTAGGGTTTTTTTGGTGCTCTCTTGAGCATTGAACCCTAGGTCTGCCCCTGTGCCAACAAATGGTTCCGTTGTCGAGACCTGAAACTGTGATTGCTAGGAACCAAAGTAAGGAAAAGAGAATCTCTATGCATAGATCTACTGCTAAAGTGCGCAATATTGAGACCTGAAGCTATGATTGTTGGGACTTCATAAAGAAAAGATTCATGCAAAGATTCTATCTAGAAACCGTGGAAGCTCTGTGCGTGGATATGTACCCTAGTGCACAGTATTCCACTTGATCTAAAAATCTCTGTGCTAAAGAAAGAAGGAAGGATAGATCTAAAGAAAAGAATCCATATATGAATGCTTTGTGCCCTAAGAAAAGTAAAAGTGGGGGATCCTGAAAGAAAGAGGTCAGATCTGTAGAAAAGAGGTAAGTTCCATGCTCTGACAAAGGTAAGAAAGTTCTAGATCTGAAATCTTTGTGCTCTATAAAAGTAAGAATAGTAGAGATTTTTGTTTCTAAAAAGCATGGATCTAGGTATTCTTGGTAGATTCTATCCTAGCTTGAAACCTAGAGCATTGTTAGATGAAAGAAGGTTTGATATGAATAGTTCTGATAATAATAGTGATAGATATGTTATACCTATGCATAGAAAGAACGTTTTGACTAACAAATGGATGCAGGATCCTAGAAATATTTTTTTGTGGGCTAACTACCATGATCCTAGTGCGCAGTACAAAAGAGGCTAGAGATCATTTAAAAGAAAGAGAGGATTGACCCTATGCTATAGTTGCAGAAGACCAGGACATCTAGCTAAGGAATGCCCTGGTGGAGGACCTAGTTGTCTTTGTTGAAAATCTTAGATCACGAAGTATTGGATTGCCCTAGAATGATTGCTAAGCTTGAAAAAATGAGTCTGCATGAAGAAAACCCTAAAGTAGATCCAAAAATAGTAGAACCCTAGAAAGAATCAGAGAAGATGTTACTATATATGGAAGACACCTTGAATGACCACATACATGTTAGATTAACTGATATATTTAAATAAAAAGAATGCATTGAGGTAAGAATAGGAGACTTCGACATTGACTATGTTTTGGATGAGGAAACACAGGTGAATGTTATGACAGAAAAAACTTGGGAAGCTATAGGGAGGCCTGCTATGACTCCATCTCTAGGAGGAATAGGGTTATTAAGAGGAAAACTGGTAAACTTATGTGGAAGACTCACTCAGATATATATGAACGCTAATGGAACTTCAACAAAGGAATATTTTGAGATTATCAAATTCATTAAGGACAACACCCCATTTACTATGTTACTTGGAAATCCTTGGATTGAAAGAGATCAAGCTAGAAAGAAGGAAGAAGAAAAAAATTTAGAACAACAGAGACAAGAGTTAAAAGACTTCATGATCAGAAGGATCACGTAGTTGATTGAATAACAAGAGAAGAGATCGAAGCCATATCACACTAGGAACCTAGACATCGAAGTTATCAGAATGTCAGAGGACTCACAAAATACTGGAGTTTCTATCTCAGATAAAGAAGAGATGTTATACCTAAACCCTAAGAAAGAACCTTAGCAATGTAAAGTGACTATATCCAAGGAAAATAGGAATCAGAATGGGAAAAGAACTACTGAGATGAAGCTCACTGGAAAGAAATCTAGAAAGTTAAATAAGAGGAGGGAAAAATTGCAAGAGATTCCAGATGGAACATTACAGAAAGAAACTTCACAGAATTTGAGCTTCACCAAGATATCAGAATAGTGACATGGGTCACTTCACCATGGCGAAGAAATATATCCATTAGACTGATATACTTGTTCGACTTCCGCCTCAAATAGATAGAAAAGCATTAAAGGATCACCACTAGACCATTGGACAGCTCCAGAACAATGAGAACAGAGTTAACGAAGGCCCCATATGCGTTTCAAGATGACCGTTGCCGAGATTACCTATTTATCTCATCACGCCATGCCTAAAGAACACTTTTTCCAACTGCGAAATTGAAGCTCACAGACTATCAAGTGTCTACAGTGATCATCACGTCCTTGTTATTCATTATCGTGCAGTGCCCAAGATCATTGTGACCCCGATTACTTATTCTGTGTGCGTATGTCCGACAAACTCGCTGCAGTCGAAGAATCTGTCACATAATCCCTCCTTGATTTAATGACTGAGAGAGTCAAGTTGGAAAGAGGAATGTCCACCGAAGTCCAAGCATCATCAACAAGAGGAGTAGAAGCTTCTTCATTCACTTCCCGAGAAGGATCGTCTTGATGGTTCGACGAGAAGCATAATAAACATAGGGATGATTTGGTGAACACTAAACTAGTTTCGATCATTTTTTCTGCTTACCTAGCCCCTCTACGTGGTGAAATCAACCATGACAATGTGCCTTGAGAATTTGAGTATGATATGGTTACTACGTACCTGCCAAAAGGGATGTCCGCAGTTCGTGCCGATCATGACAAGCTCGCAACGTTAAAGTTTAGAGACTTCAACCTCGGCGACGAGAAAGTATACAGTATGATCACTCCAATAAAGTATCTAAATAAGACGAAGGGAAATAACTCGAATATCATACCGCAGTCTTGGACACAGAACCTCACGCAGTCAATATTGTTGAATGTCATGAAGATCCCGCAATTTGGAAAATACCAGGAGGTGAATGTATGCGTAAAGATACTTATATCTTTCTATCACAGAGGCTACTTGTGGTTGAACCATCATGTCACAATGGATCCCACCTTGATTAATTGAATAACAGGACTTAGCATGCAAGGACCTGATCCACAGGAATTCTATCCTGGAAAGACCACCGATAGAGCACTAGTAGCGAAGATCAAAGAAACCTATGGTGATGTTGAGAAAGGAACGCGAGGCTACAAGGTAGCCTCTATTCAAAGTGGCATAGTGCACCTTTCCTATCAGGTGATCGCAAGAAAGCTAGTTTGCAAGAACCGGCCCACCCAAGTAACTGGATTCGTTGTTCACCTCACAGGGAAGTGCGTCGAGGGTCTACAGATGAAATGGGTGAAGTACTTGTTAAATCATCTTGAAATGGATTGCAGGGAAGTGAAAGACCAAGGGTATGAGTTCCATTTCGGTTGGCTTCTCATATTGATTGCCTTCATAGCATGGGAGATGCCGGAGGGTGCCACTTTCCTAGAGACCAAGCCATTTGAACCTATGGTTGCGAGGTTCAGTACCCTATGGTACTCGACCAATATGGACAAGCAATGGCAGTCGAATGTCATATTCCATGTATACTACAACCAACTAAAGACTGCCATATAGGATATGCCTCACATTACCCCAAATATGCTCCACAGATTCAATCCTTAATGAAGTTCAACATGGATCGCCACTTCATGTATATAATAGTGCGAGCTAATAAACATAAGCAGCATTTGCAATCTTACTACAAGCTGATTGAAGAAGACCTCGAAGAGATCACCAAGGATTGGTTAGTAGACCTTCTCATTCCAGTGAACCCTGCAGAGCTGTCTGATGTTGATAGTCCGGAGACTGTACTGGACACACCGAGACCAAGCAAAAAAAAGAATCCTGGAGAGGTTCACGAAGTAGAGAATGCATCTGTAATGACTACCTCTATCAAACTAGATGAAGGAAGTGATGGAAAAGAGATAGAAGGCACAGAAATTGAACAGCAAAAAGGTGAAGTACCACCACGTAGGGATGAAGAAGACTCATCAAAGAAAAGGAAGGTCTCAGCTCTGAAAGCATCCTCCCGAAAGAAACCTAGGACCCCTATGACCAAAATGCGAACTACCCTCACATTGGATGACTTTGATTTCATCATTGCAGCAGTGAATGATGTTTCAAAGGATATAGTAGAGAAGCAGGAGGTGAAGCAGGAGCAGATGTATAACCATATAGAGATCAAACTCCAAGGAGTTCAGCAGGCACTCCAATTCAACAACTAGGAGACGAACCAGCCTGAATTCACCAGATTGCTAACATGGTCGAAGCTCGCCTTCGAAAAGATCAAGAAGACACAAAAAGAACCACCCAAGATCTGAAACAAGTAAAGGGAGTACTTGTCGAGCAGTATAGTGCTTCCGAAAGAGAAAAAATTTCTCTTCAAATATAGTGGGATAAAGAGAAAGAAAAGAAAGGAACAGTTTCTCGCAGAGCAGCTTGAAGTAAAGGAACTAGTCGACAGATCACTCCACTCTGTGACCATTATCGAAGTACTAGATGAAGAGAGAGTTCAATAGAAGGTGGCCCAGCTTGAAGACGTTATATAGAAGTTGCAACAATGCATTTCTGATCTAGAACTCAGCGTTGTGCCCAAGACCCCCGAGGAGATAACACTAGTACATATTGTAAAAATTCCGACGTTTTATTTGTGGCATTATGGACAAAATTGTCCATATTGTCTCAAAATAGAGGAAATTTATAAAAAAAAATTCATGTTTCCCGATAACGTCGGTCTTTCCATGTTGACGTCTCTCTTGCCACGTTAACGTCGGTCTTGCCACGTTAACGTTGCTCTTGCCACGTTTTCTACTGGAACATCTCTCTTGCCACGTTTTCCACTGGAACGTCTCTCTTGCCACGTTTGTGAATATGTATGTCACAATTGCGACATTTTGGAAACTAGGTTTTCCCCTCCAACAGTCACCTTAGTATGTTCAGCAAGTCAAAATACCAACAGTGATTTAGGACTTTTTTACGTCGGAATTGCGACGTTACAAAATCTATAAATATGTTGCATTTGACGGATGTTGCGACACGTTTTCTATAATAACGACGCTTCAAAAAGGTTTGGGACAACTTCCAACACCTCCTCAATTACAACTTGACCTCCTTCATGCTTCATCACCATTTATATGAAGCGATACTTATTATTAGTGCTAGGTATATAATCAACGCCATAATTTTTAGAAGAGTTCACACTACTAGAATAAAAAACAATGCTCTCATCTTTCCTTGTTTTATGAAAAACAAGTCTCTTTCGGAAAGAGGTCTCCTTCTCATTAGTGATAGGAACCTTCTACTCAGTGCCTTTGATTTCTAATCTTTGTTCATATCCACGGTCCCTTTCATGCATTTTTTTTTTTTTTTCCTTTCCTGTCTACTTCTTGTTTTTGGCAGCTTCTTCTTATCACTTCCTTTAATTTGGATCCTATAAATGAAGGTTGCCTCCTTTATTTTGGGATGTGATAAATGGGGTTCCTCCTTATGCCTAAAAACCATATGGATCTCCTTGTCTAGATTGAAGC
>ML777609.1:644467-669999 GCA_009831015.1 Picea engelmannii
TTTCCATGTATGTTGTCACTAGATGACACCTATATGACTTACTCCTCCTTTGGGCTTGGAATGACTATTAGGTCTTGATATTGATATTGTATTTTTTTTTTAAATACCTACACAAAGGTGGCAATTGTGACATCTTTCACTCTCTTCCCGTTGCTATTGCCACGTCCAAGGCATCTCTCTTTCCACCTCCAAGATTTTCTCTCCCATATCAACCACGTTGGAGCTAGTAACTCCTGGCCTTCGTTGTTGCCACTTGATGGACATCGTTCTTGCCACGTCCAAGAGTGTCGCTCCCATAGCAACCACGTTGGAGCTAATACCTCGTCTCGTCGGTCTTGCCACCTTTAAAACATCTCTCTTGTCACCTCTGAAATGTCTCTCTTGCCACCTTAATAACGTCTCTTTTTCCACCTTTGAAACGTCTCTCTTTCCACGTCTGAAATGTCTCACTTGCCACGTTTGCAATGTCTCACTTGCCACGTTTGAAACGTCGGTCTTGCCATGTTTGCAACATCTCACTTGCCACGTTTGAAATGTTGATCTTTCCACGTTTGAAACATCGGTCTTATGAAGTCAATATGGGGCTGGAAAATCCAATTTATGATGACACATGGTGTCATATAACATCACAATATAGACGAAAATGTGGTCGTCGAAAAAATGGTGTCTTGTGAAACGAGGTTTGAGGGGGTCTGAGGTTTGTCGATCTGCCGACAATAGAAAGTGGCAATTGCGTCGAACGCGCCGTCGGAATTTGACCCAAATGAAGTAGTGTAAGAGACCAGTGAGAAGAAACTGCTCGGAGCACAATTGACTGATTGAAATCTCTTGCATCAAAGTGCAAGAAGCTCAGTAACCAAAGTTACCAAATCTACTAGAACCTTATAGAGAACCCGGAGTTACAGGCGTTGGAGTCACAACTCCAGGAAGCAAATCAACATGCAGATACATTACATGCATAGATGAAGGCTCTGTCTGCAGTGGATAGAATTAAATGATCTCATGACCAATGCATAGCTCAACAGTAGATACATATGATCCAGAGAAAGGTCAAGGAAGTAACTCAACAACTCCAACCGGTGCAAGATAAGGCATGCATATTATTTGCTGAGATCGAAAGTTAGGAAGAAAAACTTAAGCAAGTCATCATCAATGGAGAACAATGCTTGGAAGGACCAATAAATGACATAGTGATCCTGGAATTCACCCAGCAGGAGGCCACAGCAAAGCAGAAGGTCGAAGAATCTCGAGCCAATCTTGAGACCTTTGAAGCAGAATTGCACAGACCAGAGTGACTTGAGACGAGTCACATGTGAGTGTTGGGGGCATGTTGTCACTTGATCAAGTTTTGGGATAAATTGGGTCATTTTGACCTATTTTGGAACTACGACAATTATTCAAAGAAGGACCACTAAGAGAAGCATATCGGTCCACTTTTGGGCCCCTATAAGGGTTTTGGGGTTAATGTAATGGGAAAGGGATGACAGCCCGTGGGTTTACCCATGCCTAGGCCCACTTTTGTAATCTATAAATAGATGCTTAGGCTAGATAGAATAAATAAGTGCATCTATGGGATGTATGGAAGATGGCTTAGTGATAATAATTAGATCTGCGTGATCAAAAGTAGATTGTAAATGCTCTATGCATGATCCTAAGAAGCTTGCAAGGCTAAGTGCAAGTTGTTGTAAGAGGATTTGTGCTAAAGTGTAAGGAAGAAGGATCTAGCGAGCTGCGTGGATCTTCTATCCTTTGCAAAGAAAGGTTTTTGTGCCTTGTGTTGTAACCAATGATTGAAGATACTAATAAGGAAGAAGAGTTGGTGGACGTAGCCCCGGGGTGGGGGTGAATCACGTAAATCTGTGTGTAACGCTTTGTTCTTTGAGTCATTGTGTTTATATTTACTTATGCTATGTGATTTTGAGATATTCACTTATTCTTTGTGCTTCTTAGATATATATGATTGTTAGATCTGATGTATGTGTGAGTGCTTAGTGATGATCTGGAGGACCTAGTGTATTACTGTTGCTAAGTGTTGAGATACTGTAGATCTAAGTAAATATTGCGATGCTATGTGCTATATGCAAAGTAGAATAAGGGTTGGATATTAATGGTTGATTGATGCTAGGTGCATTGTAAGTAGTATAATCACATATCTATGTCCTAGCTAAGGTTGAAGACACCTGAGTCTTGCAACAACCCTTGCCTCTACCTCGGTTGAGACTTCATCTACTTCGCAGGTGTTGCTGAAAGGGAAAATAGTTAGGTTTTTGTTGGTGTGCTCTTAAGCGTTGAACCCTGGGTCTACCCCTGTGCCAACAGTCTCCAACCCCGTCCCCTTTAACAAAAAATAGGGCATTATCTGCATCTGTATAGACTTTCATGATCTCAATCACGCATGTCCCAAAGATAGTTTTCCAATGCCCTTTATTGACCAAATTATCGATAATTGTGTCGGCCACGAGGCTTTGTCCTTCATGGACGGTTTGCCTAGCTATAACCAAATTCAGATTCACCCAGTCGATTAATACAAAACCGCATTCACTGCCCCTTGGGGTAATTTTTCATATCATGTCATGCCTTTTGGCCTCAAGAATGTCTGTGCCAATTTTCAACTAGCCATGACATAAATCTTTCATGATTTGGCTCAAATCATCCTCGCCTACTTGGAATATCTCACTGCTCGATCCAATAAATGCACTCAACATCTTGATGACTTACTCATTGTCTTTTACAGGTGTCGTCAATACAATATCTGCTTGAACCCCCTCAAGTGTGTATTTTGTGTAACCGCTGGATACCTCCTCAGGTTCATCGTCTCCCAACGAGGCATCATTTTGGACCCCCTCAAGGTCCAATCCATCACATAAATTCCCCCACCACGTAATTTATGCCAACTACAGAGCCTACAAGGTAAAGCTAACTTTCTACGTCTCTTTGTCCCCAATTACGCCACTTGGGCACATGGTTTCCTTCACCTATTACGTCATGATATCCCATTCCAATGGAATGAACATGCCCAAACCACTTTTGATGATCTCAAACCGTCCCTCCCCAATGCCCCATTGATTATTCCACCCGACTATGACAGTGACTATATCCTCTACTTATCAGCCTCAGTCGTCTCTGTAGCAGGAGTTCTCGTCCAATTAGGGGATGACGATTGGGAGCATGTAATTTACTATATTAGTAAAAACCTTTTAGGGCCACCCTTGAAATACAATCATGAAGATAAACTCTCCCTTGTATTTTTCCTCGCAGTCCAAAAACCACGCCATTACATCCTACTTCGAACTACCAAGGTCATAGCAGATTCCAGCCCCATGCAACACTTGCTCAGTCATCGGGAAATTAATGGAAAATTTCCCCAATGGATCATCATCCTTCAGGAGTACGACCTCTAATTTTCAACACTCAAGTGCAAGAAATCCCTCATCCTTGTCGAACTCATTATAACATTTCCTTTTGACACTCCTAACTCTCTTGTCAATACCGACTTCCCTGACGAACATATGTTTTACATCCCCTCGAATGATCCCTGGTACAGCGATCTCTTCATCTACCTTCGAACACATAAGTTTGGAAACCACCTTTCCCGAGACGATCATCGATGTATTCAACTTCTTATCAGTGATATCTTATATCCCCAAGGGGTCGACACCATACTTCGTCGATGTTTGACTATCGATGAATTCGATAGAGTCTTGAATGACTGCCACAACGGTGCCTATGATGGACACCTCTTAGGGATGCCCACTACCCAGAAAATCATTCGATCTAGCTAATTTTGGCCCACATTGTTTCATGATTGCATCCACGTTGTGAAGGGATGTGACAAATATCAGTTATATCCCAACAAAGTGAGAGCACCATCTTCTCTTCTCCACCCAGTCATTACTGTCAACCCCTTTTGCAAATGGGGCATAGACTTCATGTCTTGCAACCCTCCATCTAGAAATGGACACAAATACATCGTCGTAGTAGTTGATTATTTCACCAAGTGGGTTGAAGCCATGCCCACCTTCAACAACACCGCTGACACTGCGTGCATTTTTTCTTTAACCACATCATTTCCTTCTTTGGATTCCCACTACAATTAGTCTCCGACCATGGGAAACACTTTAAGAATAATATTTTCGTCGAACTCTCCTCTAGGTTAGGCTTCTCCCATGAGTTCACCTCCCCATACTACCCTCGGTCCAATGGACAAGTAGAGGCGGTCAACAAGGTCCTCAAATCCATGATACAACGCACGATTAAAAAACATAAGACCAATTGGCACCATATGTTGTTTTATGCACTATGGGATTATCGCACGGAAATTAAAACTACCATTGATTTCACACCATTTCATCTTGTTCATGGGGTCGAGGCCACTCTTGCCATTGAGTGTGAAATTCCCACCTTGGGCACCGCTATTGAGCTATTACCCGACACTGCTCCAATGGAGCAACATTTGTTGAACATAGAGTCACTGGATGAAGATCGTCGGTCTTCATTACAGAACAACAAAGAAACCAAAAAATGGTCGAAGGCCACCTTCAATCTCCATGTCAACCTTCAATCATTCAACGAAGGAAACCTCGTCCTTGCTTATGATATCACGCACGATACCCTTGGCCATGGATAATTCGAGTCATTATGGCATGGACCTTACATAATCCAACATTGCCTCACTAAAGTCGTATACATCCTGGCCTCTCCCAAAGTCCACCCTCTCAAATATCCCGTCAACGAGTTGTACTTAAATAAATTTTATGCCTGAGTGTAGCCATTATACACTAGGATTTTTCTTTTTGTACACTTTTTATAGAGTTTTTAATCTTCTTTTTCCTCCATGCCTTGCGTCTAATCTATCATTTGTGTTATTGATAGATGCCTCCTCCATCGTCCTACCACATCAGTTACGTTGAAGGAGCGAACCGTTGGACACATAATCTCACTTCGGCCGCTTGGGCCCTCTATACCCCCTCACATGAACTACTCCAATCCAGCAGCATATGCCTGGGCTCAACAACCAACAAACAAGTAGAATACACAGTTGTCATTGGCCTCCTTGTAGAGCCCAATAGCCTCCATATTCGTCACCTTAGCATCTTATTAGATTCTCAACTTGTTTTCCTTCAGCTCAACAATGTGTACCATGTCCACGATCCTTGCCCCTGTCTCGATATTTTGATTCAATCACATTTACACATATTCCAAGGAAATTTAATCAAATAGAAGATAATATGGCGAACCTAGTGTTATATTGGCATTTATCCCATCAAGTTACCATTACACATACATAACCTATCAAAAGTCAGTCACAAAATATAAATTAGACATCATAAACAAAAAACATCAACACATGTGAACATCACAAAGATCCCAAAATGTATATATATATCGATCAATGTGCCATCAATGTTTACAAAAAATAGTACATGTACAATATTCATAGGTAGGTGAACCACCTCACCCCTATAAATACAAAATTGGTGTCACAACACCACATACAAAATGGGCTCGCAAGCCTATATAAATACAAAAATACATATACAAAGGCACTCATGGTGCCTCTAGGGATCCACCACCTGGTCCTCTCTCTGGAGGAGTTACCCCACCAGGTATGGGTCCCTCAGGCCCTAGAGGCAACCACCCAGTCATCGTCACCCCCACTACCACTCCTCTGTGGATTAGGGTCCGTGACTCTGCCGAAAGGCCCACACACTACTCCAGGACTCATCTTAGATACGCATCCACATGTGCTTGGTAACTCCCTATAGCACCACCTCCAAACAGTGTTGAAAGTCCTCGAACTCTCCCCCAGCCCCTGCCAAAGGATCATGTGATGGACCTACACTTGGATCATCAAAATGGCATCACGTGCCTACTCTCTCATCATCTACAAAAGAACCCCATGCAGTCGACTCCTCATCTCTCACCACCTCTCTCAAGTGGTCCCATACCCTCTCCCTCCAGTGGATTGGCATCGTCAACTGGTCGCCTGCATCCACACATACAAGATTTGATCAGCCATCACAACTCATAAAAACACCAAACTCTCCAAAAAAAGATAAGTTTTTACACCCTTCAGCTTTGCCTCAAAGGCTCGACGTTTTTCCCCATAGGTGCGCACATATGCATGCCTGTTCATCCCACAGTTGCACACTCATGCACGGTTGTTGGCAATACAGGGGCGCACACAAGTGCCCCTGTCACACATAGACATGCATCCCAGTGCATCTGTCCACTACACAGTTGGACACACATGCACAACTGTCAGGAACACAGTTGTGCATGAATGTGCTATTGTGCTTTGAATAGGCGTGAATTCCATGCCTGCCTATATTCCCCATTTGGGCACCCCCATGCATGGATCTCCCACACAAGCACCCCTGTCACACATAGACATGCATCTCAGTGCACCTGTCCACTACACAGTTGCACACACATGCACAACTGTCAGGAACACAGTCGTGCATGAATGTGCTATTGTGCTTTGAATAGGTGTGCATTCCATGCGTGCCTGTATTCCCCATTTGGGAACCTCCATGCACAGATCTCCCAATTACATCCACACACTCATGCATGTGAAACATTCGATTTCCCGTGCACTTGGGGGCCCACCCTCACAAACCCCCCCTATACGGCCATCCTTACAAGCCCTACCCAAAAATGAAACCCTAACTGCTATGCAAGAGGATATGACCACTAACCTGACACTCGTTGATCCTGAATCGGCTAGCTCAATCTCCCAGAATCTCCAAATCACTCCTCAAACATCTCGTCAATCCACTACGGTAGAAGGTACAAATGAGGTGGCTATATGGGCCCTACATCTATATATAGTCCCTTTTTCCAAACTTCGATACTCAATTTTGGAAACTCTAAGCGTCCGTTTTCTGATCCATTTTCAGCCATAGGACCAGGATTCCTCCCCCTACACAATCACATTCCTCGGGCCACCATCCATCCTCAGCCCCTGGAGAGAATTTTTTTCACATCACGCTCAGGTACGCATGCTCATGTTCACAATTCTCAAATAAATGTTATATATTCTTTAATTTCAAATATCGTTCATGGAGGGTATTTGGTTTTTGATGTTTGCAGGAACTTGTTCACCACCCACCAGCATGGAGCTTTCAGGTATAATATCACTACTAGCATGTAGTCATTCCCTCTGAATATCAATTGCATCTCCTAGTCACACCCTCTGATTTTTGCCTCTAGGGTCCCCCCATCCAACTCTGCAGTACTCACACCTCCACTGCATTTCAGTATTGTCAACTGGTAGAACTCCCTCCCACATGAGTTGTCCCCAATCATAGTCCCCTCTGGCACTTTGACACTCATGTTTTTTTCACACCATAGGGCTAGGAGTCCTCATAGTCTTTGCATTCCTAAGAATTAGCCACATGCAACTTCTCCTCATTTTGCTAGGTTCCCCATAACAGACTCCTGCGTAATATCATCACGGTTCACATTTGAATGCACCTACATAGTATCATTATCCCTCCATATCATTCAACATCACTTTTCCCATCTACAGATTGTCTTCCATTCGTTTCACCTAATACAGAAACCCACCTATGGGGCCCCCACCCTCCACCTATTTTCCAAGCAACTTACACTCTCACCAGCCAAGCCATCTTACATTGGGGCACCTATTTCTATATCTACACAGTTGTCCCAACTTATTCTTTATTCATTTGGTAATTATACAAAACCTTTGTTTCTATCCTTTACCTAGCTTTTTTTCGTCACCTTTGGCAACCTTCTTTTCTCGGCAAAGCAACCCATGTCGCTCTTGGTTGGGGAATTCCTTATCTTCTACTCCTATTGACATCATCCATAAACCCTGAGTATGCCACAGTCCATGTTCCCCAGATCTCTGATTTTGTCCACTTTGTCATGCCTCTGGCACAATTTAACCCCAGTCTAATCGTCCCCTTGACGCTAGATTCAGTTACACAGTTGTTTCCACTCATACTTCACATATATCCCCAACCAAGGGTCATCTTGAGTCTCACCACATCTTGAATTCTCCCATGTACCTCATCAATTCCTGATCTCATCCAATGGATTTCATGAAGCCCTTTGCTTCTTGAAGTCTCGTCTCCCTTTCTGTCGAAATCAGCACGGTTTCCAGAAGGACGACAGTATCTTAGCTCTCATTACCTTTATAATAAGGAGTCTTGGACGGCACAGAGAGACCCATCATTTCTCTCTGTTGTCGTTGACCCCCACGACATTCCACTTCAACACTTTATCATGTTGTGGTGGGTCTTACTTCGCGACTATTGCAGTTGTTTTTATATTATCCGAAGACCTCTGAAATTTGATAGGCTATCAATGCCTGCGTATCATCGACACTTCTTACAGGTGTCATCACCTCTTTTCAGAGTTTGTTCACCATCATAATTGTCCTCTGCCATTATCAAACTGCCCCATAGGGCACTGCAGTTATCTATGTCAACATACATCTTCATTTCTTGTTTAACACATTTTGAGTTACATGACACGAGCATGGGGCATGCCCGCCTCGTTTCTACATAGTTTTATTTTTCCACACCTTGCGAAAGGATTGGGTCCTATAGGTTCCCCTCTCCCTCCAATGGGTCACTTTTTCAATTCTCCTCAACACTCTTTCTTACAAAAGTATTCTCAGTATAAGAAACATTGATGTATTTCAGCTATATGTATGCTCCTAACCTCACACATCAGGGGGCATCTTTTAGCACTGGAATTTCGTCCACAAATGGTTATAGGAATCCAGCATCTCCAAACACCCATTAGTTCATCCATGGCCCAAAAAATTCATTTCCAAAGGGAAAAAAACTATACAACTTGATATAAACTCAGCATGTGCTAAGGATACAAAGGTAGCACGCACACATGCGACAATAGAACAATACCGGAAAAGAGTACATGTGACCGATGCACGATTGTGGATGCAAAAATCTGTGCATACTTCAGAACGACATATTTATGATTTTGGTTGGCCTTCCACCCACTTCTGGTTCATCTCCCAAGTCGATTTGACACCCAAATCCGAGCTGAATCCAAGTGGGGGGTTGGTCAAAGACCTAAGGGTTCCCTAAAGAGCCCCTTGCTCACACTAAATACTAGTTGAATAATGCCTCAAAGTTGTGTTATAAAAAGAGGCCATGGGTTCACTATATTTTCAAGGAATTCATTTGTATTGTTATGTTGCCTATATTCTCTTGGAGGATCCTCTTTCCTCATCAAGAGCATACAAGCACCATTTCATTTGGTCATTCACATCACCTGTTGAGTGAATGAGCTTTGGATTTCTTCACCATTTCCTTCCAGTTTTCTACTTGTAAGAAGAAATCAATAATTGGGGGTTCAAGAACCCTCCCTTGGAGGAAGAGGGGACCCATAAGTCTCCCTTTCTCTTTGGTTTTTTCCCACTAATACAACTTATCCATTGGTGGCATGCATTTTGTTTATTTTTTGTTCTATTTCCCTTATGCACTCTACTTTAGTTTATTTTATTGTTATTAGTTTAGTTCTTTGTTTATTTCTTATGCTTAATGTTTCTAACTATTGCATTCACTGTTTTCTTGTCTAGCTAACCCAACTAGACTTGTAAGCATCCTTATTTTTCTCATTTAAGTGATGAAAGGGATGCAACAATGGGATTGAGTGAATGATATTTGTGGAAGAAGCGTCAAAAGAATGCCATATCGGGAGACAAGATGGTAAGAGAATAAAAATATAAAAGGGGATGTTAAGAATGTGGAACCCAACGAAGTTAGACATAGAGAGATGGTTGAAAACAAATGAGCTAGAGTTTATGCAGAAAGATAAAAGAAATCTGAAGTTGACACCGCGCAAATATCCGAACAAGTACATATTCAGCGACTTGCATGAAGTATTTTTTTGTGATTTCCCACATGTATTGCAGGAGTGGATATTGAGGTTGAAAGACAACCATCCTACAAATTGGATCAGACAGCTAGAGTGGAATCCTACAGAGATCGCGCAGTTACAACAAGTTGATAACAAATTTACCCATGCAGTAGATTTTTGGTTAGACAACATTGTTGCAGGATTTATCACATAATTTGTAGTAGATACATTGCAACAAAGAAAGAGTTATTGAAGGGACCTCAAGTTAGGTATATCATATTGTTATATACTTCTATTAATATATTACTATATAACAAAGGTGTAATGACAATGGCCCCAAACAACTAAACTTCCCTGCGTGCATGGGGGAAAGGGGGAAGCACTGACAAGAGAAGGAGACATGAAGGGAGAAATGGATAAAGGAAAGGAGGAGGCCTTGGACCCAGTCATGATGGACAAATACCAAATCAAGCAGATCATGGAAACAGCTGGAAGAACGTGCAATGAATTACCCTACCAATATAAAATGAACACTAAGAAGAGAGTCGTGGCCGCAAGGGAGGGCCTGGCAAGTGATGAAGAAGAGGTAGAGGATCTTCGAGCTGTGGAGTAGATTGAGGAAATCCTGTGTGTGACATATGAGAGGAAGATGAGAGGTACAAGAGTGGGAATAGAAGGCAACACTCCTATCCATATTAGTGTCAGTGTGGAATCCATAAACCCATGTGTGGCTAATACATTAAGAAGAAAACCACCATTTAGAGAACTGAATTTCAGGAGGAGGAAGATAGTGGGAAGTACATCTACATAGGGAACAACAAATGGGGCAACTAGTTTAGGAAGTATTAGTCAAGTATCTACACTGCACGGAGGTAGAAATTTAGTATTCAGGATGGCAGGACATGATCCCACCATAAGGTTACCAGAATTCAAAGGAGAGGCGTCGGAGGACCATGAGAAGCACTTGTTTATTTGTGAAAATATTTGGGAAAGGAAACAGATCACATATCAGGACATTAAACTTGTGTAGTTATCTATCACACTAAGGGATCATGCACTGGATTGGTACATGATTTTAGCTACAAACAGTCTTCGAGGGACAACTAGAATGATTGGAGATATTAAAAATATATTGATAAATGAATTATAGAAACCTAGTTCAGAGGATCAATACATGAATGAGATGATAGAGATTAGACAAAAAATAGGAGAATTTATATGGGATATTGACCAGAGATTCAAACAATTGAAGGGAAAGATAAAGTATGCCATGACAAATATGCAGCATAGGCATTTGTTTTTCAATTCACTACTACCACACTTGAAATACTCTTTGTGAAAACAAAAGTTTCAAACCAAAGAAGAGGCTCTATAGGTAGCCCTACAACTGGAAGTGAACCAATATCAAAAGATAGATCCAACCATAGAGGAGATGAAGGAGGATCTGAAGAACTTAACATTTCATCTAAACTAGAACAGAGTTAAGGACAAAAGAGAAGTCGTTTGGTGTACCACATGCATAACATAAGGACACCATAATAATGAATGCCCAACATTTGTGGAGTACATGGCAGTAGGACTTCCAAACCCTTTTCCAACAGGAGGACTATGGTGTGAGATCTGTAAGAAACAGGGGCATGATCCATATCACTGCCCAATGATGTATAAATACCAAATAGTACCTAAGAGTTCATATGGAAACTTTTGCAAGTCAATAGGACATGAAGAAAGTGATTGCAGGACCATGGACCTGATGAGGGAAATAACATCAGATGCTTACAGGGTGCAAGAAAAAATGATGATCGAGGAAGCTGCACCATAGTTTAACCAAGTATCAGCCCCATATAACACTGTGCGTCAGCAATATAACATTATACATATGCAGTACAATACCATGCAACCACACTATAATCCCATGCAGTATAACCAAGTGCCCCAGTGCAATAAACCACGAGAAGATCGATATGGCTACAGAGGTGGAGGAAGAGGAAGAGGAAGCTTTGGAAGAGGAAAAGGACCAGTGGTATGCCACAACTGTCAACATCCAGGACACTATGCAAGAGAATGTCCACTTCCACCTGCGACATGTATGTATTGTCGTTCATCAGATCATGACACAGAAGAATGTCCTACACTATTGGGGAAGATCCAGGAAAAGAGAAATTAGAACAATCAGAATGTTTAGTGGATTTTGGTGGAAGCAATGGATGAAGGAATAAATATCAACATAGTTACACAAGGAGGAGCTAAGATAGGAAACGACGCAGTAAGACAAGATCCAGCACAACACCAATGGGTGAAGAAGAATGTTGAACCAAAGAAGTATTTTGATGCACAGAACGAAAAGGAGATATTCAAGAAAGCCAGACAAGAATTATTGAAGACAGACATTGCATCAACATCAACTGCACAGTATACTAAGGAAGTATCAGCATATGATATGCCTCCATTGTTGGATCACACCAAAGAAGAACAGCCCCTAGGACAAGTAAGTATTATTAAAGTTTTTTCGCAATCATGTGTTAAACTAGTAAATGATCCATCATCTGTTAAGGTGTTACAAAATATGCTAGAAAGATGTAGCACAGAGATAGAAGGAAATCTATAATAGAAAACAGTTAATCATCTGCATACAAGGAGGATAACAAGCAAGGAATTCAGACTAAATGCCAACATTGGAGATTTCAACATGGGAGATATTATATTATATTTAGGATCCAAAGTAAACGTGTTACCCAAGAAGACATTGAAATGTATGGGAGACCCCGCATTAGGATATTCACCTGTTCAGTTGAAACTAGCAAATCAACACAGAGTTGTACCAATTGGAAGACTAAAGGGGGTGACAATAGATCTGGATGGAGTGCACACTAAAGATGATTTTGAAGTGATAGAGATAGTGGATGGAAAAACACCTTATCCAACAGTGCTTGGCTTGGATTGGGTGTTTGACAATCATGCCATAATCAACTTAAAGACGAGGAAAATGACAGTCAAGTCAGAATAATACAGATTCATTGTGCCATTGGATCCATCAAAAGGGGAAAGGTTTGTATAACCCACTTTTTTAGACCTGGAGGAAATTAACCAGTTGTACAGAACAACCACGCGAGAAGAAGATTATGTGGAGCCAACTGCAGATGGGGTACTTAGTTGGAGAAGTATCATTTCATGTGCATCAGACTCAGATACAATCTTAGATAATTGGCAGCCGAGGTTACACAAAGTCTCCACAAGAAGATGCACAAGAATAGACCACGCAGTCAGATCGGTAGGTACGGAGATAAGGGAACCTCCCAGCTTCCATGGGGTGAATGATTTAGAAGAATTATTAACACAATATGAATATGAAGTGTTATAAACTCATAGGCTCTTAGCCCTATAGATAGCACTCAAGGAAACACCTGCAAGATGGTGAGGTGCACACAAAGGGACAGTTAAGGACTGGTACCAATGTAAGTGGTTACTGCGCATCAGATTTGGTGCAAAACAAGGAAGCAACCAACTGCAGAAATATGACGGATAGGGGGAACCAGTAGAACATTTGGAGAAGTGCAGAACACTATGGAGGATGACACCACTAGAATAATGGACTCATCACTTTGTTCACACATTAGAAGGGATTTTAGCAAACTGGTATACAGACCAAGAATTGCGCAGTGGAACTACAAACTAGACAATATTACAGTAGAATTTTATAGTCACTTTCTCATTTGAACATGATAAACCCAACATAGAATCATCACTCAAATGAATAATAGGGGTGATATTCATAAAAGAAATGGAATTTGAACTCGTGACAGAAGAGAAACATCAGAACAGACAGACAGTATTGGGACAATTGAGAATCCCAAAATGGCCAACATTGGAGATCACTGAGATGAGGAAATAGTAGAAAGCGTAACAGAGTTATTGTGTGAGTACAGCGACCTTTTCCCAATGATCTTCATAGAAATGAAAGGAATATCAGGAGATCTAGGGGAAATGAATATACCTCTCAGATCTAAGGCAAGACTGATCAAATAGAGACCCTATAGACTAAACCCAATATATAAGAAAAAAGTGAAAGAAGAAATTAGCAGGATGTTGGAGGCTAGAATCATAAAACCCTTAGAGGAATTTGAATGGGTAATCCCTATGGTAGTTCAGGAGAAGAAGCAAGGAGGGATAAGGATATGTGTCGACCTGAGGAAGTTGAATTATGCTTGCCTACATGACCCTTTTCTCACTCCTTTCACAGATGAGGTGTTGCAGAACATAGGAGGCCAAGAATCTTACTCATTCACCAATGGATTCTCAAGCTACCATTAGATCAATATAGCCCTAGAAGATAGGTAAAAAACCACGTTTTCCATATACTGGGGGTCCTACCAGTAAACAATCGTGTCGTTTGGACTGAAGAATGCACCAGCAATATTTTTTAGAGTAGTCATAGTTGAATTCAAAGAATTCATCAACCAGTTTCTAGAGGTATATCTAGATGGTTGGACAGTCTACAGTTTGTTGAAATACCATGTAGAGGTGTTGAGGTTGATTCTAGAAAGATGCAAGCAGTGTCAGATATCTTTAAACATCAAGATGTGCATCTTCAGAACACCCTCTGGGATACTATTGGGTCATATAGTATGAAAACAAGGCTTGCTAGTAGATCCTGCCAAGATTTTAGTAATTGTTAATCTACCACCACCAAAATCAGTACACCAGTTAAGAGCAACATTGGGACACACGAGATACTACAGGAAATTCATAAAATGGTACGCACAGATCACTGCACCAATGAATAAATTTTTCATAAAAGATAACAAGTTTCAATGGAATGAGGACTCTCAGCGAGGAGTGGACACACTAAAAGAGAATATGGTAACCGCACCAAAACTAGTATTCTCAGATTGGGACAAGACATTCTGTGTGCATGTAGATGCATCAGCCATAGCACTTGGAGCTATTCTGGCATAGCTAGGAGAAGGGGGATTGGATCATCCTATAGCATTTTCTAGCAGAAAATTGTCAGAGTCGGAGAAGAATTACAATACCACAGAAAGAGAAGGCTTAGGTATGGTTTATGTGCTTCAGAAGTTCAGAAATTAATTACTGGGAAAACATTTCAACATGTTTATAGATCATTCAGCTCTCAAATACCTTGTCAACAAGCCAGTGTTGGGGGGGTATAATTTGTAGATGGTTATTGATGTTCTAGGAATTTGACTTCAAAGTGAAATTCAAACCAAGGAAGTTGAATGCAAGACCTGATCACTTGTCAAGGATAACTAATGGAGATGAACCTACAAATCTAGAGGACAAATTTCACGATGCACAGTTATTTTCAGTCCAAGTAGCTGATGAATATTTTTTGGACATCATTCAATACTTGAGTATAGGGACTGCACCACAAGAATTCAACACTACGCAAAATAAAAATCTGGTAGTCAGAGATGGAGACTATCAATTGATTGCAGTACACTTATACAAGATGGGTGTAGACAACATTTTGAGAAGATGTGTACTAGAAAATGAAATACCTAGGATTTTAGTAGAGGCCCATGAGGGAATAGTAGGAGGACATTATGCAGGAAAATCTATCATGCGGAAGGTATTGTGACACAAACCCCCTACCTCGGCAGGGTCCACCAACCTCCCAGTCAAGGATCACACTAATTCTCTAAGTTGAAGTAGCTCTTTGATTCCTTACTGGAATCCCATGAACAAATCCACAAGTCCTTTTGCAACTTGGCCCGCGCGAACAAGCACCAGGTGCAAGCTTCTCCCACGCAACCACGAGTTGTGACCATGGGGCTAAACAAAGGTGTGTCGCAATTTTGCATGTCGGATCTTTGTTTCTGAGGCACCCCGACTCTCTCGACCTCTGATATCCTGACAAGGTCCTAGAACTTGCTAGCCCCACCCTTACCCTCTTTCCATATGACCCCTTGCTATGACCTAGGGCCAAACCTCTAAGGGCGTCGTGATTTTGCGTATCAGGAACTCCTGATGTGATTCACCTCCATTCTCCGAAGGTATGAACTCTCAATACTTCAGATCTGACAGCTCATATCCTTCCTCAATCTAACATCTCAGATCAAGTTGTGAACTCGGGTTTCATGAGTTCTTATAATTCTTCCATTTGACTTCTTCGAGTCGCGAGTTAGCAAAATGTTGATCTGCTGCCACCTATCCTCTGATGATGGATGGTCCCAATGGTTTCGGGACTTCGTGTTTTGTGATATCCACTCTATTGTGAAACAAAAATGGGGTTAAACCTTGTGCACGTTCCCTGTATCCAACGGTTGTTGGCCCATGCGCTCCCAGATCCTACAGCTGAGATATTTTTCTTCCTACTCACTCTTCTAGGTGTCTAGACGTGATATTCAATGGTCTAGATTTCCTCCTCTGCATCTGACCTAATGGTTGCCGACACTCCTCCTCCTAAGATTTGAATTTATTCCTAACTTGGTAGCTTTACAACATTTCAAAGGTCTCAGCCTTTGATTATCCTCCTGCAAGCCCGACTGTTGGGTCTCGACTTCTGCTTTCCCTCCTGAGCGTTTTTCAATGAAACTTGACCTTAGCCCTACACACACTTTCACTCTACATGAAACTTTGTGCTACCTCTCCTCATATTGTCTGTGGCTTGGACCTTGAAGTGTATTGGCATTCTACTTCTTTCTATATGAACCTTGTAAGCAAAGGTACTATTCCTCCTGAGCTTACGAACTTCAAACAGTTCGCTTCCCTGCACACTCCTTGTGCTCGAATGACCTTCAACTGGTTGTCTTCAACACTTCATCTGAGTGTTGGTCTGGTGTAGTCCTTGCACAATTATTCCTCTAGAGTGTTTAGCAACTCCATCTCCTTGAGCTTCAACTGCTCAGACCTCAAAGATCTATGTCTCTTTTGTCCCTTAAAGAGATGCAAGTGCCCTCTTGGATACTTCCGCTCAAGCACTCCTTGCTAGGCTTGTAGAGTATTCAGTAACTCTGTGAGTGTCTTCTCCTAGACACTTCCCTTATCTCTGAACTCAAAATAGAGTTCTTCTTGTGCACTCTTTTCACTCGCTCGATTCCCTCCTGGAAGAACTTCATTGAATCCTCAATGATTTTGTCTCTATGTGCCTTCCTCTGCACAGTCTTCACCTCCAGATTATTTAGTACCTTTGAGGCTTCTCTTTTGATTTTATGATTCCTCTGGTGCACCCTCCTGGCATGTTCTTTCCTAAATTCCATAGAACTTAGATGTGCCATCTTTTCACTGGCTCACAGAGTCTTCAATACTCTATCATGCAACCCCTTGCATTAATCCACAAAGAACCCAGACTAAAATCAGAAAACCCATAGATAGAAAATTATGTCTATCCCTATAGATGGAACCTAACATACATCTACATCATAAATGAACACACAAATGAAATTCATCGAATACACTTAAAACAAATAGAATCATATGCAGGACAAATTGCTCTTTCTATTAATCTGAATGTCTGTTACAATGTTTACAAAAGCTCGAACTGTAACAAAGTCTCGGCTCTCTCTTCTCTTCCTCTATTCTAATCTATTCTAGCCTTGTCTAATGAATTCTATACACAAATATCTTTTACAAAAGAGGGGCTCCTCGAGCCTTTCCCTCCAAGCTACCTACTCTCATTAATTACATAGAATTACAATCAATGCCATCTAGCCCAAATCGGATCTAGATCTTCATCAACCTGTCAATCATTAAAGGAGACTTCATCTCCTGCCTACACAAATTCATCAGCATGGATCTTCTAGCCCTACAACATTTATTTACAATTTGAAATTTGAGAGTGAGGGAAAAATGAGAGGGTTGTCACCTCTCCCCTTCTTGAATGTGCTTTGATGTGTTGTCTAGTTGGTGCGTTGCTGGCTTGGAGCGATGCTCATGCATAATACTATACTACTACAAACATTCATGAGCTCCTTCTCATGAGCTTCCCAGCTCTGTTGAAATCCACCTGGATATCAAACTATTCCTTGGAGTTTTCCATCGGCTCCACTGCTTCACTGTTGTTGCTTCCCTGCTTCTCTTGCAGAATTCCTTATGCTCATCTTCCCTTTGCTAACAGATTCTTGCACTGACCTCAACATCAACCTTCTTATCTCCTCAATCACCTCTTCCAGCTGCTCTAATGGTTGGTTTGTCTTATGCAGTCTTCTTGGTTGCAACTCCTTCTTGTCAACGGGTAGATCAAATCAATCCCCCTTGCAATTTTATCCATCTCTTGTGGCCTTAAATTTCCACTCTACTGCAAAGTTTATCTCTGCAATCTCATCATTGAGTTGCTTCTCAACTTCTCTTTTTGACAGCTTTGCTTCTGCCAGCTCTCCTGTTGGCATATCTCTAGCTTCCTCTGGCTGATCCTTGGGATAGTATGCTCTATATTCTACTGCAGGCCTTGGTGCTGCAGTCATCTTCTATTCATCTTCCTAGCCAAAATTTCTGAGAAGTTATGTCGAATTCCCTTCTCCCAAAATTGGCATGATTGTCTCCTCATGGAGGTCATCTATTGGCTCTGTATTTTTCAACCAATCCTCCAGCATCTCTAACTCTTTCTCCCATGGAGTGAGCACATTATCTTCATGCTCTTGTTCTATTGGGGAATATTCTAATGTCTTCTCCATTTATTCTTCCTCTATTGCAGTCATTGTTGGTTTTCCTTATTCTATTGTTGCATCTGCAACACATACTCTAGCCCCAACTGGGTTGCTTGGAAGGAATATTTGAATTCCCCCAATGATCATAATACACATATAATCTTCATCCATCATCTCTCCTTGATAATATGAACTCTTAGCTGAGTCCATCTTCTCTCCCTTGCCCACCTAGAAATCTGGGATTTTTTCCCTGCCCTTCTGACAGTCTATGAGATCCTCCAATGATCCCATCTCATTCCCACCTAGAAATCTGAACTTTCTTCACTACCCACCTGGTAGTCCTTGAGATCAACCATTGACCTATTCTCATTTCCCTCTAGGAAACCTAAAATGGCCTCACTACTCACAGAGCATTTTTTGAGACCCTTCTATGGTCTCTTCTCCTCACCATCATTGAGACTCTTCCCAATTTCTGGCTCACATATGTGAACCATCTCCTCTTCACCTATGATTCTTTCAGCATACCTCAACCACACTCTCAATAGTCTTTGATGTCCTCTGGAAAACAATATTTTAATTGGCCACTTCACCTTCTTCTTCATGGGCCACTCATACACCCAATGCACTTTAGCATCCTATTGCATTTTAAATGCAAGCTTCTCCATTTGCGCTCTTATCTCACTGAGCTCTTTGTCTATATCATCCTTGATTTTCTGTTGGTGGTATTCTCTTGGACCATGTTCATGGCCTTCAGTAGCCATATTCTTCCTCTACCTTCTCTCCTAGCAAGTATGATGTTTACTCTGCAACTGAGATCATTCCCAGCTTCTCTTACAACTCATCTGTCTGTCAAATATCTGGTGCCTACATGAAAAAATATCTCCTTGCACAGAGCATTTCACTTTGTCTCCTTCTTCTCTTCCACCTAAAATCTACAGATGAAAATTCTCGCTCTAATACCACTTGACGCAGACCCCCTACCTTGGCAGGGTCCACTGACCTCCCAGTCAAGGATCGCACTAATTCTCTGAGTTGAAAAATCTCTTTGATTCCCTGCTAGAATCCCACAAAAAAATCCACAGGTCCTTGTGCAACTCGGCCCACATGAACAAGCATCGGACGCAAGCTTCTCTCACAT
Organism: Picea engelmannii; assembly: GCA_009831015.1. Taxonomy (NCBI): domain Eukaryota; kingdom Viridiplantae; phylum Streptophyta; class Pinopsida; order Pinales; family Pinaceae; genus Picea; species Picea engelmannii. Next base: position 664,070 of record ML777609.1, read on the forward strand.
GACCACGGGCTGTGACCATGAGCCTAAACAAATGCACATCATTTATTTTTCATCCTGAATATTTGTTTGTGACTCACCCCGACTCTCCGGACCTCTGACATCCTGACAGGGGCCTAGCACTTGCTATCCCAGCCCTTGCCCTCTTTCCATATGACCCCTCGCTATGACCTAGGGCCAAACCTCCAAGCGCATTGCGATTTCACATATCAAGAACTCCCGATGTGATTCACCTCTGTTCTCCTGAGGTATGAACTCTTGATACTTCAAATCTGATGGCCCAGATCCTTCATCGATCCAACGGCTCAGATCAAGTCGTAGACTCGGATTTCACAAGTTCTTATAATTCTTCCATTTGACTTCTCTGAGTCGCGAGTCAGCTAAATGATGATATGTTTCCACTTTTCCTCTGACGATGGATGGTCCCAATGGTTTCAAGACTTTGCGTTTTGCAATATCCACTCTCATGTCCAACTCCAACAGGGTTAAACCCTATGCATGTTTTGTGGATCCAACGGTTGTTAGCCCACACGCTCCCAGATCCTATGGTTGAGATATGTTTCCTCTTGCGGGCTCTTCTGGGTGTCTGGATGTGAGATTCAACGGTCCATATTTCCTCTTCGATAGATGACCTAGTGGCTACCGAAACTCCTCCTCCTGAGCTTTGAATTTCTTCCTCACTTGGAATATTTCCAACGTTACAAAGGTGTCGGCCTTCGATTGTCCTCTCATGAGCCCGACTGTTGGGTCTCGACTTCTGGTTTCCCAACTGATCTTTTGTCAATGAAACTTAACCTCGGCCCCTCACACACTTGCGCTCTACGTGAGGATCTATGGATAAATCTAGAGGAGACATATCAAAGAAAGTAAGAGAAAGAAGAAAGTGAAGACCACTCCATCAATATCATCAAAGGTAAAGAATCATCAAAAACTCTTGAATGCATTATTTCTAAATGTGATTTTGAAAACATTTCAAGTGAAGATAAAGAATCAAGTGATAATAGCACAAAGGAAGATCTTGAAGATGAAGGCAAAGAATTATGTGTTGATGTTGGCAAAAAGGAAGATCATGAAGATATTTCAAATGAAGGTAAAGAACACTCTAAATCCCTTGATTGCAATGATGATGATGAATTTCTCTCTACAAGTGAAGAAGAAGATGTAGAAACAATTTGTGTAAAGTTTGATGGCATTTATCCCATGAAAAGAATAGAAGGAAATCTATTAAAACTTCAAAAGGAAATTGAAGAGGGTTTATATATATATAGAAGTGATCATTATTACATAGACTATAACTATGTTTCGGATAACACTAAGAAGTTTCTTAGGAGAAGTCTAAGGCACATCTTGAAGTTAAAAGAAATGATCAAGGAACAAGAAGAGAGAAATAAGACTCAATTAGAAGAAAAGGAAGAAGAGATCACAAGAATAAAAGATGGAAAAGAAGATATGAATGTAGAAGAAGAGATTAGCAAAAGTTTTGAAACCGTTGTTCATCTCAAGAACCAAATTGAAGAAGCCAAAAGAATAGAAGGAACTATTGAAGATTCAAATAAATGAAAAGGAACATTCATGTTGAAAATTAGAAGCTGAAATTGTTGACCTTAGAAAGAAGGTAGAGAAGTCAAACAAATTCTTGAATAGCTCATGAATCTTGGATGAGATTTTGGAAAGTCAAAGACCATCATGTGAAAAATCAGGTCTTGGCTACAAAGGAGAAGATACACATGTTGAAGCAAGAACCTCAAAGAATCATGAAGTAAGTCCATCAAAGAAAGAAGATAATGTTGCAAAGAAACCATCTACACAAGGCAAAGAAAATTTCAAAAGTACAAAGCAAGGAAGACATCAAGAAGCCATTTTTGGGACACCAAAGAAAAGGTATGAAAGTGTTTTTCATGGGTATTGTTATTCATCTAATGGATATGGTCACAAATATTTTGAGTGTAGATCTTATGAAAGAAGATATAATGGAAGAATATATAACACCATGAGGTGTTGGAGATGTGATCAAGTAGGACATATTGTTGTTCACTGTAACTCTATGAGATGCTACAGTTATAGTCGATTTGGCCACAAATCCCAGGAGAACCAGAACACAAGAAGAAATTCCATGATGAGGACTTCACATAGCATGGCTAGAAGAAGGAATGAAGTAAGAAAGGGAGACGTCTTTGAAAAGATGGATACTCAAGGCACAAGTTCTGAAGAGAAGGGTCGTCTACAGAAGTGGGTGAAGAAGACAGAGCAGCCAGATCAGAATGAAAGATTGAAGGGAAGTTCAAAAGTGTCATATACTAAGGCACACATAGGTAATAGTGGTGACAGTCCCACGTACATGCATTCTGACCTTGAATAGGTCACGTACACACGCGCTCAGTTGTGTAGAAAACTGCGTCTATATTGAAAAGCCTTGGGAAAAAGGAAATGCACATGGCTTGGAGTTTGATGTGATGGTATAACTCTGTATTCCAAGGTCTGACATTATTTATTGCAGGTTCTGACACTGTTTGCTGGAGGTTTTCATGGTGAGATCACACAATGGTATAATAAAAATAAATATTGGGTGCATGGCACTAACCCAAGAGTATGGATTGATGTTGATCTGTTGGGATTAATCATTTTGTGATGATGGTGGTGTACATGGCTGGTATATCTTATGATGTATTATTGGAAGCATATGTTGATATCATGGTGCATGCATTTTTCATATGGATCGAACTACATGTTGAGACATATGGTTGGATGATTCACACATGTTTTATGGAGGACTTGGCATACATGTATGGGACTCATCATTTTGTGGTATTGGTGCATAGTAGTACACTCATATATGGTATTACTTGATTTTCACAACATTGGTATTTGTTTGATACATGATTGTGTCACTTGGTTCATGAAGGACACATATCATGAGTGATATGATACATCATTTGGCATGTTGGTAGATGCACATGATTGGCATATTGGTGGATGCACATGGTTGCCATATTGCTAGATGCACATGTTGGCATGTGGTGGATACATTTAATGGATGATATCTTTTGGCACATTGTTGATGTACATGGTTGATGAACATGGGTGATGTGCATGGTGGGCACATTTTTGGTACATAATGCACTTGGTGGATATATTATTCATGATTCTCTATTTCATTGTAGACATATATTTTGTTTCATGATGAATGGTATAGCACAAGTTTGATGCATGGACAGGTCCAAGAATCGTCATATGGTAGCATATTGTTCATCTTGCAAAAAATATAGGGGGAGACATATCCTTAGGGGGAGTCATTCTTCTTCTCATGACTCTAGGAGGAGATATTTATCAGATACATACATAGAAAAGAGACCTATAATTGAAGAAAGAGCACAGAGGCATAATTGCAGGGGGGAGCGATGGTCATAGGGGGAGTATGTTCGATGTATTTTCAGCATTACATCAGATTCATATCCCGTGTTCAAAAGGGGAGAGATTATACAGGGGCAACAAGACAGGGGGAGCAGCCCCAAGAGGAGAATGGCCCTTTTCCATTAATGTCAAAGGGGGAGAGATGATCACATTGATGTAATTGATGTCTATTGATGGGAGAGATTGATGTGGAGATATAGTCACTTTGACTATTGATGAAGAGTATGCCTTGTCTACATGTTAACATCAATAATTGGTAATTGGAGTTGACATCAATGTTGGTATTTCCATCAATGCCAAAGGGGGAGATTGTTGGATCATGTTGTCATTGATTCCAATGGTTTGATTATTTGGGAGATTGTTGGATCATATGTCATTGATGTAAATGGTTTGGTTTGATTGATGTCATTGATTGATGTCAAGTAATTGATTGATTGATGGTTGATGAACAATGAATATTCCTTAATGAGAATAATAGATGTCCAAGTGGAAACCAATTGATAAATATGGATCATTGATATGATGCCCTTGATGAGAATGATAGATGTCCAAGTGGAAACCAATTGATAAAGATGGATCATTGATATGATGCATTGATGAAGATGGATCAATGACTTTTCATTGATACATGATGCATAGTTGATATATATGATGCAGTGGTGAATTGATGCAAAGATGAATCATTATTGTCTTATCATGGTTGATAAGGTGCACAAATGGATGAACTCCAAAGTGGTCCCCTTATGGTGAATGCCCTCACGTGAAGATGCTTTATGGATTGATTTATCCTACAAGAATGGTTGGAGGACCCATACTTGCATGTGGATTAATGAGATGAAGATCAATGAAGTTATTGGTGAAACTATCCTAGATGGATAGTGCTTGACATTCCATTTCCGGTGGTATGTGTAATGTCACATAACTCCTCACGGTTTGAGAGTTATGGCTGTACGAAGTTGAAGGACCCCCATATGATAGCTTGAAGCCCCAAAAGGTCAAAGAAGTCAAAGTGCTTGAAAAGAAGAAATCATTATTTAAATGATAAATTAAAGTGACAAAATTAAGAAAGATTATTTAAATGATAAAATGAAGTGACAAAATCAAGAAGGAATATTTAAATGATAAAGTATTGGAGAACTTTCTATTCATGGAAAGCAGTTAACCCTAAAATAAGGAAAATAGGTTAAGTGACCTAAAAATGGGTTAAGTAACCTAAAATGGGTTAAGTGACCTAGAAGATGAAAGTATAAATAAGAAGCTAGGATCTCTTGTAAAATGCACATTTGGTAAGAATCTTTTTTGTGGATCAATGGAGAGCTTCTTGTGAATATATTGTGGATTATTGATGGAGAGCTTCTTGTGAGAGAATCCTATTGATGTGGATCTCTTGAGCATGATTGAAGATCTATTCTGAGGAAGAGAATGAGAGGAGGATCTCATGGATGCATCAAAGTTTCGGCAATGTCGGAGATCTTGACAACAAAATTCTTGGATTCACAAAAACCCTATTTTTTGATGCCCACGCGGGTTGCCTGTGTATAGGGTGCATGTACACACAGGTTGGTTGTGTATAGGGTGAGTGTACATGCGGGATGACTATGTATAGGGAGCGTGGAGTGGATAAAATCATGGAGATTTTTGTTTGAGCTGGTGCCAAACTCTTGGATGATGAGGTAGGTTCCAAATCTACATTCTATGGCCTCAGATCTATCACTGAGACACTGGTATGGTTACATTATTGTCTTGATGGATACTATTGTTTGATGTGTTGTGAATGCTTAGGGAATTCTTGGTATGGCTTCTATGATGTGGCTTAGTTTGGTTGATTTGGTTGATGGAGTGAGCAACACTCTTGTGATTTAGTAGTGACATGATTGCTATCGTATACTAGTTATTTTTACATGATTGTGATAGCATTCATATTGATTTGTTGTGGAGCATGAGCAAGCTATTGGAGAGCTTGGATGTGTTGTGACTAGTTGTGGGTCAGTTTGGACAGTGGAAGAGAGAAGAGAAAGTGATTGCAAGTTGCAGAGGATCTGAGCATGTGAAGGAAAGCAAAACCCTAGTTGCTCAGAAGAATACGCTTGTTACATTATACACTGGTCGCGTTCACACGCGGGATGTAGTGAGCCAGGGAGTGTGCACACGCGGGCTGCACTACTGACAGGTCGCGTACCTATTGACAGATTGATATACGTTGAGGATTGTTGCCTCATCTCAGTTGGTGCTGAGAATGTAAGTTGAGTCTTTCATATAGAGCTGGTTCTCTTGTAGAGTTGTACTCTCTTCAGTTGTTGCTGATAAACCCCGAGGATTCTAGTCCATAATAAAAATAAAATTGTACATACATCTTTCATTATTTGTGTTCATTGTGATGATGACTTGTTGATGATATATTGCTGATATATGTTGTTGATATGTGTCTACATCTAACTAGTTATAAATGACAACTATGGGTAATGAATAAATGTTGAATGCTAATTGATGAGTTTTTGTGCAAGAGGGAAGTTTTGGGAAAA
>ML777609.1:675418-690113 GCA_009831015.1 Picea engelmannii
CCCCCCTCTAAGTGTGGTAGGTGTGTCCAAAAATGTGGACAATTTTCTTGAGTTTTCAAAGAAATTTTACATAGATAACATGGGTATAGGACCTTTTGGAGACCCAATTTTCCAACCAAAACAGTGGGCAGCCATACTGGCCAACATTGGGATTCTGAACCTGTTGGATATCCCACATTTTGGAAGGGGCCACAATGTAAATAACTGTGTCAAGCACCTGATGGAACTTACCCATGGAGGGTACCTATGGTTGGAATATCTTGTCTCGATAGACATAGATCTTATCTCTTTTATTATAGGGCTTCCTGTTGGGGGGAGAGTCCCGCGCAGTTCCTCGATGACAAGACAAATGAGAAGGCATTGGCCAAGGAGATGAAGAAGACGTATGGAACAGAAAGAGGGTCATGTGAAATCATCATCAAGCGCATTAGTGACACAGCAACAAGGTTGTCCACCAAAATAATGGTGTGCAGGTTTCTCAGGAAGTGTCGCAAGAAGGAAGTCCTTACCGGGGTCGTCGCAGCTGCAGCACAATGCGTGGAGGGAACTACGCTCAGCTAGGCCCCGTACTTGTTAAACATGTTCCTTGAGGACTGCAAAGACGTGCAAGACCTGGGGAGAGAGTTAAAATACTCTTGGATACTCATATTGATCGCCTTGGTCAGATGGAGGGAGCCTAAGTATACATAATTTTGTGAGAGGACCACTCATTTCCACACAGTGCGATACATATCATTTCGCAGCACTTTAGATTCCAAAACTAGAAGTGAAAATGCAGGCATGTATGCGGGGTATTACAACGACCTTCAAGAGAGCATTGCCAACACTTGGCAGATTACGCCAGAAGTGGTTGTGCAATATCGGGACATCGCCAACTTCAAATCAACCAAGCATATAGTATGGATCCAAGCATAAAGGGATCCCCAGAAGGAATGGCTACAAATGCGATACTGCGTCAAAGAAGAGAACATAGAAATGGCCATCAAGGATTGGTAAGATGACTGAAGAGTTCCAGTTCTGATTCAAGTGATTCCCATGGATAAGGAGGTTGATGCAAGGTAAGAACAGACACCTTCTAGAGATAAACCTGCGCCCAAGAATCCAAAGCCAAGTCAGAAGTCGACACAACAAAAGAAAGGGGGTGCACCAAAGAAAGTAACCCAAGTAGGAAAAAAGGACACCAACCAGGCACCGCAGGAACAGGAAAAAGAGGTTGAGACAGCACAGGGGACCACAGCGAGTGCTACCCAACAGGAACAAACACTAGTACATATTGGAAATTTTTTGACATTTTATTTGCGACGTTATGGAAAAAATTGACCATACTGTCAAAAAATAAAGGAAATTATAAAAAAAATTCTCCATATTGCCCGAAAACATCGCTCTTGCGATGTAATACAAACACATGCCGCTATTGTGACGAAGGTAGGAAGACGTCGCTATTGCAACGCCATTGGATTTTTGTCTCTTTTGCGACGTTGGTAAAATATTCATCGCACTTGCGACGTTATGGAAACTACGTTTTCCCCATCCTAATGGTCACCTAGTATTTGACCAAGTCAACTTTGACTTGGTCAACTATCGTTGGAATTGCAACATTATAAAATCTATAAATATGTTGCATTTTACGGATGTTGCAACAAGTTTTCTATAATAACGACACTTCAAAAATGGTATAAGCTAGTCTTCTTGGTGAACAAAAATCATGTATTGTTTTTCAGTATATGGTTGTGGGAAAGAATGTCAGAAAACATTAGAGCTGGGAAAAGAATTAAAGAGGGTGAAAAGGGTGAAGGTAAATGTTACTTCCCTTGCAAAAAATGTTGTACTAGATGTCTTGAAAGAGTTTTAATAGCAACAACTAAAAAACATTGTAGAAAATATGGGCACATCGACAGGGTTCAAATGAATATCGTCCCATGGTAATTAGCTATATATACATTCATTATTTGTTTTAATATTTATTGTATTTTCAAACTTTTATATTGTTTTATATAAGCACTAATTTTTCATGATTCTTCATAATTATAAAGTTGTATTTTCCCCCTAACTTTATGCACAAAGAACCAAGCAGTAGCAGAAATGATGTTGTATTACTAGATGAGGAACTTGAAGCAGATAATGAAGATCAAGTCAATGATCCGATGGAAGTAGATGAAAATAATAACATAGTTCAAGATGATGGGACAAATAAAATTATCCAAGACTTATTCAGTCATCCAGATGAGGATCATGGGGACAGTAGTGATGGTGTTTATGATGAACCTTTGATTGAAAAGGAAAATAAATGACTTTATAAAGGGTTAAGAGAAAATATTCTCTCCACTACATTGTTATTGGTGAACTTGAAAGCCATGAATAATTTGTCGAACACTTGTATGACACAGATCCTAAGGTATTTAACATGTTTCATCACATCTACATAAAGGTTGACTTTTCCCCATTTTTTTTAGTGTTAATTAATGTGTAAAATAAAAATGCAATATTTACAATTACTATTCTTTTTTATGTTTTAGATTGTTAGGTGAATTTTTGTTACCCTCATCAAATATTTTGCCTCGCACTTATCGATATTTACATGCCATTATGAAAGAAATTGGATTGGAGTATCAAAGTATAGATGCATGTCTTGATGATCATATTATATATTAAGGACAACATGCATTGAAAACAGAATGCCCAGTATGTGGTATCAATAGATATCGAACAGATCAAGTAACAAAAATGGTCCCTCGAAAGGTTCTCTGAAATATTCCCATAATTCCATGTTTGCGGCCATTGTTCAGGTGCAAAAGGCATGTGTCATGTCTAACCATGTCAAATTTCGATGCATACAAGCACATATTGAAGAAATTTCAACGTTGGCCCCATTCACTACTCACTATGTGGGGTCGGTGCGTGACATTTGTGGTGGGTGAATTGAAGCTTCTACGACATCAAATCGACTTGGTAATTCAATAATCAAACCCTCCTGAAGTATTATGCAGGGACATCAAACATCCTTAAGTAACGAAATTCCCCTATACCATCAAGGCAACTATATAGTCTAACCATGTCAAATTTCAACACATATGGGAACAGATTGAAAAACTTTCAACGTTGGCCCCATTCACTGCTCACCGTGTGGGTTCGGTGGCAGAAATTTGTGATGGGTGTATTGGAAGTTCCATGTCAAATTCTAAGATAGTTCCAACAATGATTCTATAGAAGGGAATGACAAATGATGACAATGAAAGGTGCAACATGATGAACATTGATGAAAATGTGGATGATCTCAAAGTTTATGTGGGGACTTCATACATCCTTGAGTCCTAAAACCCTCCCACGTCATCAAGGCATGTGTCTAGTCTAACCATGTCAAATTTTGATGCATACAGGCACATATTGAAGAAATTTCAGCATTGGCCCCATAAACTGCTCACTATGCGGGGTCGGTGCATGACATTTGTGATGGGTGAATTGAAGCTTCTGCGACATCAAATTGACTTGGTAATTCAATAATCAAACCCTCCTTAAGTATTATGTAGAGACATCAAACATCCTTAAGTATCGTGATTGGTGTTATGATATCCTTAAGTATTATGCAGGTTCGGTGGAAGAAATTTGTGATGGGTGTATTGGAAGTTCCATGTCAAATTTCAAGATAGTTCTGACAATGATTCTGTAGAAGGGAATGACGAATGATGAAAATGAGAGGTGCAGCATGATGAACATTGATGAAAATGTGGACGATATCAAATATTATGTGGGGACATCATGCATCCTTGAGTCTTGAAACCCTCCCATACCGTCAAGGCATGTGTCTAGTCTAACCATGTCAAATTTCGATGCATACAGACACATATTGAAGAAATTTCAAAGTTGGCCCCATTCACTGCTCACTATGCAGGGTCGGTGCATGAAATTTGTAGTGGGTGAATTGAAGCTTATGCAACATCAACTTGACTTGGTAATTCAATAATCAAACCCTCCTTAATTATTATGTGGGGACATCAAACATCCTTAAGTATCATGATGGGTGTTATGAGATCCTTGAGTATTATGTGGGTTTGGTGGAAGAAATTTGAGATGGGTGTATTGGAAGTTCCATGTCAAATTTCAAGATAGTTCTGACAACTATTTTATAGAAGGGAATGACGAATTATGACAATGAGAGGTGCAACATGATGAACATTGATGCAAATTTGGACGATCTCAAAAATTATGTGGGGACATCATACATCCTTGAGTCTTGAAACCTTCCCATACTGTCAAGGCATGTGTCTAGTCTAACCATGTCAAATTTAGATGCATACAAGCACATATTGAATAAATTTAAACATTGGCCCCATTCACTACTCACTATGCGGGGTCGGTGCATGACATTTGTGGTGGGTGAAATGAATCTTTTGCGACATCAACTCAACTTGGTAATTCAATAATAAAACCCTCCTTAAGTATTATGCGGGGACATCAAACTTTCTTAAGTATCATGATGGGTTTTATGATATCCTTAAGTATTATGTGGGTTCGGTGGAAGAAATTTGTGATGGGTGTATTGGAAGTTCCATGTCAAATTTCAAGATAGTTCTGACAATGATTCTATAGAAAGGAATGACAAATGATGACAATGAGAGGTGTAGCATGATGAACATTGATTCAAATGTGGATGATCTCAAATATTATGTGGGAACGTCATACATCCTTGAATCTTGAAACCCTCCCATACCATCAAAGCATGTGTCTAGTCTAACCATGTCAAATTTCGATGCATACAGACACATATTGAATAAATTTCAACGTTGGCCCCATTCACTGCTCACTGTGTAAGTTATGTGCATGACATTTGTGGTGGTTGAATTGAAGCTTATGTGACATCAGCTCAACTTGGTAATGCAACAATCCAACCCTCCTTAAGTACTATGTGGGGACTTTTGTGCCTCTTTTGTCACCTAAATGAGAAAAATAGAGGTGCTTACAAGCTTAGTTGGGTTAGCTAAGAAAGACAATAGTAAAGGAAAGGGTTAGAAGAATAAACATAAAAGACTAAGCTAAGAATTAAACTAGGAAAGAAAAAAAAATTAAACTATTGTGCATAAGAACATAAGAACAAGAAACAAACAAGACTCATGTCACCATTGGAAAGGATTGTATTAGTGAAAAGAAAACACCAAAGAGAAAGGGGACTTTGGGTCTCTTCTTCCTCCAAGGGAGGGCTCTTGGACCCCCAAGATTTAGCTCTTCTTACAACTTGAAAACTTGAAAGAAATGGTGAAAGAATCCCAAGCTAACCCACTCAAAAGGTGATGTGGATTGCCCAAATGGAATGATCCTAGTATGCTCTTGATGAGAAAAGAGGTTTCCCCAAGAGAATAGCAGCAGCAAAACCTTGCAAATGAATTCCTTGAAGATGTAGTGCACCCATGGCCTTGTTTTATAGCACCACTTTGAGGTATTGTGCAACCATCTTTTACTGTGAAAAGGGATTGTTTAGGGCACCTTTAGGTCTTTGACCAGCCACCTAGCCAGATCCGGTCGAGATTTGGATTTCAAATCGACTTGGAAGCTGAACCAGAAGTGGGTGGGAGGCCGACCAACATCATAAATGTGTCATTCTCAGGTGTGCACAAATTTTAGCGTCCACAGTTGCACATCGTGTGCATGTGCACTTTTCCTGCGTTTCTTGATGGTGCATGTGCATGCGTGCCCCTGTATAGTCATAGTGCATCCTAATTTTATAACTGGTTGTATAGTTTTGGACCTTTTGGAAATGTTTTTTGGTAATTTTGGTCCATGGGTGATCTAATAATTGTTTGAAGATGTTGGATTCCTGTAACCATTTGCGGATGAAATTTTAGTGATAACAGATACCCCCTTATGGATGAGGTTAGGAGCATACGGATAGCCGAAATTCATCAATGTTTCTTCTACTAAGAGTATCATGGTAAGAAAGAGCGATAGTGAGAGTATCAAGAGTGACTCGTTGGAGGGAGAAGGGAACCTGTAGGACCCAACCTTTCGTAAGGTGTGGAAAGTAAAAGGGTTCCATGCCCATGTCATGTAACTAAAAAAAAAAGGGTGTTGTACAGTAACTGAAACTGTGTGTTGATGTAGACAACTGCAACGCCCTCGAGGGCGGTTTTGATAAAGGCAGAGGAAAATTTTGATGAGGAGCAATACTTTGAACAGTAGGCAATGACACCTGTAAGAAGTATCATAGATTATGTGGGCATTGATAGCCCAACAACATTCTGATGTCTTCGGCAAATATAAAAAACAACTACAATAGTCGCAAAGTAAGACCCACCATAACATGAGAAAGTGTTGAAGTCGAATGTTATGGGTCTTAACGATAGCAAAGATCAATGATGGTTCTCCCTGTGTCATTCGAGACTCCTCATTGTAAAGGTAATGAGAGTCAATATAATGTCGTCCTTATGGAAACTGTGCTAATGCCAACAAAAAGGGAGACGTGACTCCAAGAAGCAAAGGGCTTTGTGAAATCCACTAGGTGAGGTCAGGAACTGAGGAGGTACATGGACGAAGTCAAGATGCATGGAGACTCAAGACTGCCCTTGGTTGGGAATATATGCAAAGTATAAGTGGTCGCAACCGTTCAATTAGGTCGAGTGTCAGGGGGACAATGAGACATGGGATAAGTTGTGCCAGAGGTGGGGCAAAGTGAACAAACTTAGAGAGCAGAGGAAAGTGGCCTATGGGATACTCGGAGTTTATGGACGATGTCAACGGGAGTAGGTGATAAGGAATGCCCCAACCAAGGGAGACATGGGTTGCATTTTCAGAAAAGGAAGAAGGTCGCCAAAGGTGACGACAAAAAACTATGTAAAGTGATGGAAACAAAGGATTAATTACAAAAAGAATTAAAAAACTTAGTGGGGATAATAATGCAGATACAGAAATGGGTGCCCCAGTGTTAGATATCTTGGCCTGAGCATGGCGCAATTTGGTTAAAAAGAAAGTGGAGGGTTGGGGCCCCATAGGCGGGTTTCTGTAGTAGGGAAATGTATGGAGGGAAATCTGAAGATGGGCAAACCAACGGTGGATGAAATGGATGGTAAATGATGTTGCGGGAGTGCAGTCAAAAATAAACTGTGAGGAAGTGCCCTGGGAGTTCGTTGGGTAGGCTAGCAAAATGAGGAGGAGTATGTGGCTGATTTGTGACATGATGTAAGACTATCGGGACTCCCATCCCTAAATTTTGAAATAGCATGAGTGTCAAAGTGCCAAGGGGGGCTATGAATGGGACAACTCATGTGGGTGAGAGTGCTACCGGGTGATAGTACCCAAAATGCAATGGAGGTGGAAGTATTGCAGAAGTGGATATAGGGACCCTAAAGGTAAATTTCAGAGGGTGTGAATGGAGATGCAATTGAGATTCAAAGGGAATGATTACATGCCAGTGTCGATTATATACCTGAAGGGGTCACGCTGGTGTGTGATGACCAAGTACTTGAACACATGACAACCAAATACCTGACATGAACAATATCTAAAGATAATCGAACATATAATCGTTTATTTGGTAATTTTGAACATGAGCATGCATACCTAAACGGGGTATGGAAAAATGGCTCCCCAGGGCTAAGGATGAAAAATGGCTCGGGGACTGTCTTGATGTAGATGATGGGGTGCTAATATCATGGCTGAAGATGGATCGAAAAATGGATGCTTGGAGCTCCTAGAATTGAGTCTGGAAGTTTGGCAAAAAGGGCCTATATATAGTTGTGGGGCCCACATTGCCACCTCATTTGTACTTTTTGTTATAGTGGTTAGAGAGGAGATTGCAAAGCAAATTCATAGATTCTAGGAGTGTGAGGAAGATGATCCAGGAGGTGCGAGAGTAAGTTTAGTGGTCTCATCCTCCTATACAGTAGTTAGGTGTCAATTTCTGGGTAGGACCGTACGGTGGATTTTTAGGGTTGTGGCTACCCAAGTGCGCGGGCGATCGATCGCAACCCGCGCATGAATCTGTGGTTGTAATGGGCACAGTCGTGCAGGGGGGAACGTTATTTAGGAAAACAGATGTGCATGGGGTGCGCAACTGTCTGAAACATAGTCACGCATATGTGCGCGGCTATGTTGCTGACAGTTGTGCATGAGTGCACAATTGTGTATTGAACAGGCATGCACCGAATGCACGCTTATGGGATTAATAGGCATTCATAAATGTGCACCTATGGGGTAAAAAGGTGTGCATGGGTGTGCACTTGTGGGGAAACAACCGCACCTGTGAGGCAAAGCTGAGGGTGAGAAAACTTATCTCCCTTTTTTTTAGGGAGATTTTGGTGTTTCTGTGATGGCTGATCAAGTACTGTATATGTGGATGCAGGTGATCATTTGGGATGATGTTGATCCATTGAAAAGACAGGGACTGGACCCAACTGAGGGATGTTGTGAGGGATGAGGAGCCGACGGTTCGTGGTGCTTTGGCAGCCTGTGGGCTGCTAATCCTGGAGCAGTGTATTGGGCTACCAGCGGAGTCGTGGACCTTGATCCACAGAGCAGCTGTAGTCGGAGTTGCAATGACTAGACGGTTGCCTCCGAGACCTGGAGCTAGTGGGGTACCTCTGCCAGAGGGAGGACCTGGTGTTGGAGCACTAGAGGTGATCTGAGGGCTACTAGATATGTAGTTGTGTATCTGATATAGGCTAGTGAGCCCATTTTGTATAGTGGTGACATCCAATTGTGTATTGGTAGGGATGAGGTGATTCACCTGCCTACGAGAGATGGACTATTTTTGTAAACACTTTATGACATGTGGACCAATATATATACATATATATATATGGATATACATTTTTGGATCTTTGTGTACATGTGTGATGTGTTTGTTGTTGATGAATGTTTTGATGTAGTGGATGATGTCTAATCTATATGTTGTGATAGACTTCTGATGGTTTATGTGTATGTGAAAATGTCTTGATGTGATATATGCCAATCTAGTATAATGTTAGCCATGGTATCTGCTATTTGATTGAATTGTCTTGGGATATGTGTAAATGTAATGGAATCAAAATGTCGAGATAAAAGTCTAACCTGCAGGTATTTGCGAAAGAGGCAAGAATCATGGACACGGTATACATTGTTGAGCTGGAGGATGACAAATTAGAAATCTAATAAGACTCTAAGGTGACTAATATGGCGATGATTGGCCTCAATGAGGAGACCAATGATGGTAGTGTACTCTACTTGATTGTTGGTGGTTGAGCCTAAACATATGTCGTTGGTGTGGAGCAGGTCATGTGAAGGTGAATAGAGGGCCCAAGTAGTCGAAGCGATATTTTGTGTCCAGAAGCTAGCTCCGTCTGCGTAACCAATGTGGTAGGATGATGGAGGTGGCATATGTCAATAACACGAGTGATATATTAGACGGGAGGTATGGATAAAAGAAGACTAAAAACTCTACAAAAGACGTACAAAAAGAAAACGCCTAGTGTAGTATAGCTATGCTTAGGCATAAAATTTCTTTAAGTACAACCCATTGACGGGTTCCTTGAGAGTATGGCCTTCAGGGGAGGCCAGGATGTATGCGCCTTTAGTGAGGCAATGTTGGATGATGTACATTCCATGCCAGAGGGACTCGAATTTTCCATGGCCAAGGGTATCGTGAGCGATATCGTAAGCGAGGACGAGGTCTCCATTAAATGAGTGAAGGTTGACATGGCGATCAAAGGTGTCCTTTGATTGTTTTTTGGTTTCTTCATTGTTCTGTAATGAAGATCGGTGATCTTCATCCAGAGATTCTAAGTTCAGAAAATGCTGCTCTATTAGGGCAGTGTCAGGTAGTAGCTCAATAATGGTGTGTAAGGTGGGAATTTCACACTCGATGGGAAGAGTGGCCTCAACCCCGTGGACTAGATGAAAAGGTGTGAAACCAGTGGCAGTTTTGACTGCTGTGCGATAAGCCCAGAGCATGAAAAATAACATATGATGCCAATTGGTTTTATTTTTTTAACCATGCGTTGCAACATGGTTTTTAAGACCTTGTTAACTGCTTCTACCTATCTGTTGGACTGAGGGTAGTATGGTGAGGAAAATTTGTGGGAGAAGACTAACCAGGATGAGAGTTCCATGAAAATCTCATTCTTGAAATGTTTCCCATGATCATAGACTAGTTGGAGTGGTACTCCAAAGTGGGATATGACATGGTTAAAGAAAAAATGCATTGTTATGTCAGCAGTGTTTTTGAAGGTAGGCATGGCTTCAGCCCACTTGGTAAAGTAATCAACTGCAACGACTATGTTTTTATGTTTGTTGTTGGATTTAGGGTTGCAAGTCATGAAGTCGATGCCCCATTTACAAAAGGGACTAGCTGTGATGACTGGGTGTAGAAGAGAAGGTGTTGCGCATTCTTTGTTGGTGTAAAGATGGCATTTATTACATCGTTTCACGGCATGGATGCAGTCTTGAAATAATGTAGGCCAAAAGTAACCTGCGTGGATGATTTTCTGAGCGATGGACAGTCCTGAGAGATGCCCTCCGCAAGAACCATTGTGGCAGTCATTCAAGACTCTGTTGGCCTCGTCAATGGTTAAGCATCGACAGAGTATGGTGTCGACTCCTCGCCGATATAAGATGTCCCCGCGGAGGAGATAGCGAGGTGCCTGGTGATGAATACGACGACGATCATCTCTGGAGAGGTGGTTTCTGAATTTTTGTGTTCGGAGATAGACAAGAAGATCGCCATACCAAGGATCATCTGAGGGGATAAAAAAAAGATGTTTATCAGGGAGGTTGGTGTTGACCGGTGGACTGGTAGTGTCAGAGGGAAAATTCGTGATAAGTTTGGCGAGGATGAGATCTTTCTTTCTCTTGGGTGTTGAAAATTCGAGATCATATTCCTAAAGGATGATGATCCATTGAGCGAATTTACCGTTAATTTGTCGATGACTGAGCAAGTATTGCATGGGGTTGGAATCTACGATGACTTTGGTAGTTTGAAGCAGAATGTAATGATGTAATTTCTGGACTGTGAGGACAACTGCGAGGGATAGATTTTCTTCGTGATTGTACTTCAAGGGTGTTCCTGAAAGGTTTTTACTAATGTAGTAAATCACATGCTCATGGGCATCATCCCCTATTTGGACAAGCACTCCTGTTACTAAAACAACTGAGGATGATATGTAGAGGATATAATCACGGTTATAGTCAGGTGGCCTAATCAACGGGGCATTGGAGAGAGTTTCTTTGATATCGTCAAAAGCGGTTTGGGCATGTTTATCCCATTGAAATGGGATGTCATGATGAAGTAAGCGAAGGAAGCCATGTGCGTGAGTAGCGTAATCTGGGACAAAGCATCGTAAAAATTTGGCTTTACCTTGAAGGCTATGTAGTTGGCGTAAATTCCGTGGGGGTGGAATTTCTGTGATGGCTTGGACTTTGAGGTTGTCCACACTAATGCCACATTGGGAAACTATGAACCCAAGAAGGCACCTAGTAGTGACGTAGAATACACACTTGAGGGGGTTCAAGTGGATATTGTACTAACAACACATGTGGAAGATGATTTGTATATCATCGATATGCTGAGTGTGTTTCTTAGATCGAGCAGTGAGGTCGTCTAAGTATGCGAGGATGATATGAGTCAAATCATGAAAAACGTATGTCATAGCCCGTTGGAAAGTGGCATCGGCATTCTTGAGGCCAAATGGCATGACATGATATGAAAAGGTGCCCCAAGGGGTCGTGAATGTAGTTTTGTACTGATTGGTGGGGTGAATTTGGATTTGGTTGTAACCAGAGAAACCGTCCATGAAGGACAAAGCCTC
Organism: Picea engelmannii; assembly: GCA_009831015.1. Lineage (NCBI taxonomy): Eukaryota > Viridiplantae > Streptophyta > Pinopsida > Pinales > Pinaceae > Picea > Picea engelmannii. Next base: position 687,187 of record ML777609.1, read on the forward strand.
GTGACCTGCGTAATCATCGATTATTTGGTCGACGAAGGGTGTTGGAAAGTTGTCTTTGGGATATGCGTGATTGAGGTCACGGAAGTCCGTACAGACATAGATAGTTCCCTATTTTTTGTTAACAGGGACAGGGTTGGAGACCCATGACGTATAGGCTATGGGGTAAATGAACCCTGCAGTGCATAGTTTGACAATCTCGGCTTTGATGGCCGCTACTTTGGATGGGTGTAGTGATCATTGTTTTTGGTGAACGGATGTGATACCAGGCTAGGTGTCTATGCGATGTTCGACAATAGAAGGATCAAGGCCAGGCATCTCTATGTATGACCAGGTGAAAATGTCTCGGTATTCTTGGAAGAGGGATTTGTAGGCAGTCAGTTCTTCTGGAGAACATGCAGCGCCAATGGTGATTTCCTCGATAATTCCAGATGTGAAGGAAATATCTATTTTGATGGTTGGGGATATATTGGCCATATTGCCTTCCTAGAAAGTGTCGGGGGCAGGGATAGGGTTATTGAACCAATCTATATGCCCCAATGGGAGAAAATATTTGGTTTCGACTGTGTATATGGGGTGTTGGTTAGGAGGCGTGAAGGATTCCTATGAAAGAAAGAGCACTCTATGGTGGAGCACATCCCATGGGTAATCGGGGGTAGTTAACTCCTCAAGGATATCTTCATCATAATGAAACTGGCGTGAATATAGGGGATCGAGAGGAGTTACCTTAGTGACTGCCACTGTGGCATTGTCTCCTTCTTATAAAGACATAGGGGGATTGATGGAGGGGGATTGTGATGGTTCGCTTGACATAAACCAAATATCTAGATATTGTGGATTAAAAATCGTAGTTGGGCATAGAATGTTTTTGGGGAAATGAATTGGAGAATTGGGGGGATATAGGGGTAATTCCTCATATAAATCATCTAGGAACCATGGGGGAGAAGGGAGTGCCTCAGGTTCTGGTGGGAAGATATGAACCATATCAATTGATGGGGTAAGGGTATTTATCAGGTTTGTCGAGGGGTATGATTTTGAATAGGGACCAGTTGACAACGCCTGTATTCAATGATCATAGAACATTGATATGTGAAATGATCAAGTGATTCTCATAGAGAGAAAGGACATCTCATGTGTTCATTTATTGAGTTTGTGACATAATGGATGTCGGTGACAAGAGTTGGGGTGGGTGTTTGCTAAAATCTCTGGTGTACAACTATTAGTGTCTGTTAAAATTGAGGTAATGTTGGACAATGGTGTGTGTAATGGCCATATTATGAACAGATGGCGCATGCGAATTTGGTTCACATTCCTTTGTTACTTGTGTTCTGTGAGATAGCGGCAATACTGGAGGAAGCGACGAGCGGTGGTGGTGCTCGAGGGAGTTGGATGAGATTACGTAACTCAGGAAGAGATGGGAATTTGTTGGTGGGGTTTTCATCTTTCTCGCATAGTGCGCAAAGAGGTTGGACGTGTGGGGAAAGTGGAGTTGTGGGCTCCTTCTTCTTTTGCCTACCCCCATCTATAGCAAGGGGGTTAGTAAGTGGGGGTGTAGGGGGTATGGTGGTAGTGAGTATGGGAATCTGCATCGGGATTCCTTCTATTTGGGGAGGGAGGGATGGTTGAGGAACCATCTCAGGTGGATGTAAATACCAAACTAGGATTGCCAGCACCATATTAGGAAGGGTAAGCGTTGTAGTGACCTGAAAATCTTGTACACCTGGTGGGGGTAAAAGAAAGGGATTTTGGTAATGTCTTGGGGGACTGTTTCCCAAACCAAGATCTGGCCCTAGGGAAGATTGGGAATGGGTAGAGTTGAATTAGTTCCAAGGGATTCCTGAGGGAGAAGTTCTGCAACTAGTGGGACGTCAGGGATGAAAGAGGCCTCGGTGGGAGGGAGGTTAGTTTCAGTTGTCGTTCCGTTGGAGGATACGACACATACTTGTGCTAAGGGATGGAGGAGTGGTGGTGCTCCGTGGTATGTCCCTAGCAAGGATGGGTCTTTTAAGATTCTGGGGCCCATCTCAATGAGTTGAAAGGCATCGGGATTAGTGTGGATAAAAGGGAGGATTTTATCGATGTTGGAAGAAGGGTTAGGATCGTAATGTGATACTTGATCAATGGTAATGATCTTTCCATTATGGGGAAACATCATGGTTCGGAACACAGAAGAGGTGATGGCCTTCATAGCATACATGTAGCTACGACCAAACAAGATATTGTAGTCGAGTGGGGCATCGATAACCTCAATGTCAATAAGAACAATTTTTCCCCCGAGCTCGACAGGGACATTTTAGAAGAGTCCTTCAAGGGATGAGGGTCTGCCATCGTAGGATCTTAAGGTAATGACAGATGGTATGAGTTTGAGGGAACCAAGTTTATAACATATAGATTTGGACATGATACAAGTGGATGTGCCTTCATCAATGATGCATCGGTGAACTATAATGTTCCAAATTTTTACAGGGATTTGAAAAGAAATAAGAGCGGGGAGGTGAGGTTCTTCGTTGTCGAGATCAAATGTGATGAGTCAGGTATCGGAAGGGTCGACTGCTACCAGAGAGGAAAGTAAGGACTTCTTCTTGGTGGGACAAGTTTGAAGGACTTATAAGATTGACATGGAAGCCGGAGATTGTGCCAAGTCATCGACCAAACTGTAATTATGAGCTTCCCTAGCTTGAGGATTGTGGACATTCCTGGGCAATGGGATGCAAGGAATACGAAGGTAGGTTTCAGTATTAGGGTGAGGAATTATGAGAGGGGGTCCGGTTGTGATTGGAATTGCTTTCAAGGTGGTGGGAGCAGATTCAGGGGGTTGTGCTATACTGATGACTACGCATTTGTAGAAGGACTTCTTCCTCACTGGTAAGGAGGATAGTGCAATCAACAAAGGTGCCAGTACTGGGATACTATCCCAATTGTGGTGGGGG
>ML777609.1:707610-754077 GCA_009831015.1 Picea engelmannii
TTATCTCCTCCCTCTCCCTCTCTCTCTCCCCCTCTAGCCCTCGAACCCCAAACATAGGGGGACTATCTGACACAACAACATAAATGGAGAGAATAAATATGAAAAAATGAGGTGCGTGTTATTGGTTCCATTAAAAATTAAAATAACGATGCTTGTTGGATATCTCCCTCCCTCCCCTTCTCTCCCTCACTCCTTATTACACATCTACATCACCTCATCAAAATAAAATATCATAATAATTATAAGTAATTCCTACCCTCCCAAACATTTTACCATGATTTCACTACATCCACACCTCCAAAAGGTCATATGTCCCTTTCATTCAATCCATCATTGTATAATCACTATTTATTTGTCACCCATTCACTCTCAATGATGGAGAGAGTGAATGGGAGATAGAGAAATAGTCAGAAGACAATGATGGATTCAATGAAATGGACATATGACCGTTTGGAGGTGTGGAGGTAGTGAAATCATGGTACAAATTTTGGTGAAATCATGGTACAAAGTTATGGATCCAACACCAAATCACATATTTTGAAGAGGTGTCAATTTTTAAATTTAATTATAATTTGCTAGTCATTTTTCAACATGAAGTATCTTTGTTTTAGAGAGCCCAATACTCTGTGTAGCAAGGCTTCCATGAGCAAAGAGACTGAAACAATCACATTTGCACCTAATCTCATCATACTTGTATTGAATCCACTTCCATATCGCCCTATAGTTGTGCTATTAGTTTTCACTTAGTAACCCAAGCTCATACATTTCCGCATGCAATCGAGATCCATTCCACCTCCATTATTTTGGAAAAGAAGAGTTGGACTATTGTCCCTCGGGTTCTGAATTTTGTCCACAATGACAAAAGTTGCACCATTTTTTAAATCTTCAACTACATTATCAAGCAACTTCGAAATATCTCCAAATCCCCGTGTGTGGGAAGTCGCATTAAAATGGAGGAATTTTGGATGTACTTAAACATGATACACACCACCTAGTAAAGATCGCTTTTGTTCATTTTGGACCTCATAATCCCCAGCTCTCCAAAATTTATTAAAACTTTTTTTCTTTGAGTTTATACCTGAACAGTTCAGTCAAAGGAAAAATGAATGCAAATGATGTTCTCTTTGCAGTGTATTTTCTGATCTCCACCCCTTCCCAGAAAATATAGAATATAACCCTAATCATAATCTGATCTGATCTGACACTCCAAAGTGTGCACTGCAATCTCACATCTTTCCGCCTCAATCAGTCATTTCAACTCAGGTGTACTACAATCTCATGATGTCTGGGCCTCCAAACAGTTCATTGCAATCTCACTTTCTCTCCGCCTCCAAACGGTCCTCCTTTACGCAACGATACAATTTTTCTCCTTTGGTACAAGATGGAAGCTAAGTAGTATGGCTATCTATCTCAATTATAATAACATGTTTATAACATATCCTCTCTTTAGTGCAAGACTCAATATAACCATCGTAAACTAGAGGAAAAATTAGGTCAAAGGGAGTGAGTTTTTGGGTTATGATGGGGTTGCAAAAATTAGAGCTTCCACCGAAATAGTCTTAAGATAAAAAACACTTTCCTTAACATCCTTCTTGTACAAAAAGGTATCAATATGTATTGAATTAGCTAATGAGTAGTGTGAACCAATCTTTAGCAAACTATTTTTTATGGAAACCCAAAGTTGATTAGATCTGTCATTGGGAACTTTAGGCATCTTCTCACTTTCTTATGGGAAGAAAATTTCATCCAAATGGTAGGTTCCTAAGGGATCATCCTTGCTTAGTGCTTGGATTGATCCTTCTATATGTTCCTTGGTGGTTTATATAAGTCCCTAGATGTGTCTAGGGCCCCTGGATGTGTTCCAGGGAATCCTTGCTCAGTGCTTGGATTGATCCTTGGATGTGTTCCTTGGTGGTTGATATAAGTCCCTAGATGTGTTCTAGGGCCCCTGGATGTGTTCCAGGGAACTCTTTCCTAATGCATGGGTTGATCCTTGGTCTTATACCTTGGTGGATAAGACCCTAGATGTGTTATAGGGCCCCTAGATGTGTTCTAGGGTAACCTAGACTTTGACCAGGTAGATCTTGGTGTAATACCAAGATGTGTCGATGTGTGCTCCTCTTCATCTCTCCCAGCATGGTCCATGATACCTAGGAGTGGCTATGAAGATGGACATAACCACATTGTAGATGGACCCCCTTATGTAGTGATGATAAAGTTTATAGGTCATTATGAGACTCATGTGCACATGTTTTTCCATTAATGACCCCCCCTTGAATTTTTCTTAAAAGGTACCCCCTTATTGTTTATGTGATTGAGGTTTTATTTATGTGATTGGGGTTTTATATGTGTTTAGGGTTTATATAATTAATATTAATATTAATTGACATTTTAATTAATATTTATATTAATTAAATGTCAATATTTAATTATAATTTTAAATCTCCCTAACCCCTCTCCCTAACTATAAATAAGACCCTACCCTATAACATTCTATTACACTCACACTCACTCACTCACTCCACACTCTCCTATTTGTTGTGACTACCTCAGTTGTTCTCTCTGAATGATGGTGCGGCCTCCTTTTTGGACTATCTTTTCAGATATGAGTTTTGTTTTGTTGGTGTGGCCTCTCCATTTGACGTAACAGATTTAGATCTAAGTTTTGTTTGTTGGTGCGACCTCTCTATTTGATATAACCATTTTATATTTGAGTTTTGTTGGTGCAGCCTCTCCATTTGATGTAACAGTTTCAGATATGAGTTTGTTGGTGAAGCCTCCCCATTTGGTGTAACAATTTGTTTACGGGTGTAAGTGACACACCGTCAACTGGAAGGTCAAATCCGGACCCAAGTTGTCTAAATAACCCAAGTCGTTTGGAGTGAAATGACCTGAGGGGTTTAATGGCTTTGTTAGCCAACTAGGGTCCTAAATATAGAAAAAGGAAATAAACTGACTAAAGAAAAGATTCTAACAATCGACACAATAATTACAAATGTTTATCTAAGAATATGAATATACAAATGATTATGAACAGTTTATATACAGTTTACAAGGTTTGCTTGAAATCTTGCGAAAATGATTGTTTGATAAAGTTTCTGAATCAAATATGAACAACAGTTCTTTTTGGGTTTTTTTAAGATATTAAACAAATAAATACTAAATGAATATGATTGAAACAATGACACAAAAAAAAATCAAAGCTAATTAATGAAATCACCGTTTCATTCATAAACAACTCTAAATAAAAGAAAAGAATGCATCTACTAACTTCTAACTGATTAGTCATCCAAAAGCTAAGTTCCTTTCCTGCGTTGTATGAGCTCCTATTTGTCCTGTATTAAGAGGAAACCTATGACATGGACAAATATAAATCTTCCTAAAGAAATCCAAGGAAGTATTTCATGCATTTGGAGTGAATTTAAAATAGCAGAAAATTAATCAATTAATATCATGTGATCTCAAGATAATCAATAGCAGAGGACGAGAGAAATCTCAATCATGGACATTGATGTTATGAATCATTTAATAAAATAAGTAAACCCAAAGATAATTAAATAATTGCTTGATCACAGGTGCAAACTAGATCAACAGATCATGGACATCGTTTAAATATTTACTGATATGAAATATCATATTATGACAAGACTAAAGCTAAATCATTAATAATAACATCTCATAACATAGAAGCAACAGGAGAATAAAGTAAGACCAGCATTTTACAATTCACATAGGACTAAAGCCAAAAGCAAATTGTTCTCCTATATTGCTTCCACTAATTATATGTCCATACTGTAATCCAGGAAAAGTGTCCTATAATACTAAGAAGAAAAAACTATTTAAATAAGTCTTGGATGAGTTACCTCTTATCATACAAGATAGAGGATGATACCTGAAAATAAGTTTGTCTTACAAAAATAGAATAACAAAATATACTCCTATAGGAGTCTTTACATCAAAAATAATTACATAAATTAGATTTTTCTTTCAAAAATGAGAAATTACTAAGCTATTGAGCACTTAACCCATAATTCCTTCTCCTTGAAAATAGCATCATAAACTATTGTTTTCCTAAAAAAGATAAAACGAAATCAAATTTTAGATAGCAATTGCAAACTAATAATTTCAAAAGATAAGCTACAGGATCCTATAGCTAGCTACAAGATTCTGTAGCTAGTCTAAAATAGTAAAAATACAATAAAAAAATTAAAAATAAAATCTATCTATTTATTTTTCAAACAGAACCAAATCAAAAAAGAATCAAACCAACTTTTTACCATTTCAAAGATTAGACAAAGAAGCATATGATAAATCTGAATTTATGATGGTGTTGAAATTCATTGAGTTTTTTGCAGCCTACTTAATCCTCTTGTTTGTAAAAATTAAGTCTTAATTACTCTATTTTGCATACCTACCTTTTTTCTTGACAATTGATTTGTTTAAAACCACCTGAGTTGGCTCATGAATAGGAACCACAGGAAACCTGTCCTTTAACACATCTAAAACCTCCTCCAATGACTTTCTAGGCATGAAAACAGATCGTGGAGTTTTTCCCAATGGGTTCCGAATAGCAACAGAAGTTCGATATGTGGTAGCATGGTTTTCTTGTGGATCAACACATAGGTTTTTGACAGTAGGGTTAGACATGCAAGAGTTGGGTTTTTTATAGAGATGGAGAGGCAATTGTACTGTAGTCTCAGGTAGGGTAAAATCATTTAGAAACAAGAAATATTTCCAAGTATCCCCAGCCTTAGATAGATGCGACAACATAAGAATTCGAATTAGACCATGGTAAAACAAAAGCTTGACATGGGATTTACCTTCTGTCTTTGATAAAGCTTAGACATTTTATATAGACTCATAAACAGAAGAAGGGCATATATAACTTGGAACTCAACAAAACCAATAACAGGCTTGAATCTCTGAGCAAAATAAATAAAAACTAAAACGCTTACCTCAGCCGCAAAAGAAATTCTGAGATTTTTCCCTCCAAAGAACGAGATGTATCTCTGAAAATGTGCGGTTTCTGAAAAACTTACTCATGTTGAAGGTAAATGACCCCATTTCCGAAATGGGTTTTAAACGTCTTGGCCAAATTCGTAACAATTTGCTTAGAAACCTTCCCCCAAAAAATGTGTCTCAGGTATGCAATTACGAGTTTTCTTGAAAAAAGAAACTCGGAGTCATTTGGTTCAATCTGAACCAAAGGAACCATGGTCACTGTCAAATAGGCACAGTAGATATTACCAGGGATAATTTTGGGTTTCCAACAGACAAGCAACAAAAACAGTTATGAGCGAAGAGTGAAAGCATGAAAATAGCAGAGCCTGGGGGCTATCATAGCTCGGATAGGAGAATTAGGGAGAACGAAAAACAAGAGATTTCATAGAATTCCATACCATCTCTCGCAATGAGTGCAAAAACCTACAGAGTACAAAAGCCTATGCACATAATGAATAGCTTCATCAATGTTTTGGGCCAGCAAGGTAAGGAGAAAACACAAGTACAGCATGCCTATACTCATTGGCATGAATGTTGATATGACCATTAAAATCATGAGAAGAATATCAACAGTTAACCAAGGTTCTTCATGCATCAAAACATTTCGAAAATGAACTATCGAACCATTGAATTCATAACAACCATAATAAAACAAGAAAAAATCGATAATGGATTAATCAACCATTTCATAAGATTTGAATTTTAATCACACATGGGTGGATTTTAAAATGATATTTCTAAGGTAAAAGATTATTAAACCAAGCCAAGTTTTATGTTTAAATTCATGCTTACAGTCATGAATTAAAAATAAAACAAATGAAAAATGCAAACGATAAAGATTCAATAAGGTAAGCTTTAATCAACAATCGTTTCGAAAATCAGAAAAAATGTTTACAAATTGGAAGGTGATAGCAGCTACATAAAAAGATATAATCTCTTTATGGGAACTCGGATTGTGATAAGAATCGAAAAATATTGGTGGTTGCCAACAATGGCGACATACTGGGTGAAGCAGTTATCTCTGCATCACTAGAAAATTTATGTCAGAGGGTCAGATGAAATAAATTTCTAGAAATAGTAAGCATTCTGATCATAACTCAGAAAATAATGTAGCTTAGCATCAGATGTATTTCTTTCTAAAAACTGTAATATGGCATCTAACTTAGATTACGAGTGTAGCGATGTTTATGTAGTTGAATTCGATATTGTTGACAAGGCTACTGCTGCCAACAGACGTCCATAGCCTTGGCAGGGATGTCATTTAACCCACTCCAGTACCTCTATCCCATCCAAGATTCATCCATTCATGATAAAGAACATCTCCACACTTGATCAAATTAAAAACATACATGAGGATCTTCTTAGACTCGGCATTGCTTCGCTGCCAACAGGCTTGTTCAGTACCCCGGCGAAGTTGCCTTGGTATCATGCATGCATTTACCCGCAACCAACAGACCTGTTCAGTGTCCCGGTGGGTTTACAAACACTTCCCACACATTACAGTTCCTTCAACCCTCTATAATTTGTTTATAATTTTCATAACTTCATGGCATTCAAGAGGGCAGGGTGATACTGAAAATCTCATAGTTTGGAATAAAAAAAATTATCATTTACAAATTATTCTCCCTTTTTTGCTGACCTTCATCACACTTTGTGTTAGGGTCCTAACCCACACATAGGTAGAACAATATATTCAGATGTAATAAAGGTCAATATTAATAAGGCCTTTCAATAAAATAGAATAAGGCAGATGTAAGAAGAACTAATAGAAGCTTCCGCTTATAGAAGGATCTTCCTCTAGATGCTTCTTTTTAGTATAAATAGGTGTCGAGGGTATGAGAACCCTAGCTTGGATATTATTGTAATAGAGCTTTTCTCAACTAGAGGTTTCCCCCTCGAAGAGGCTCGTGAACATTGCTTTCATATTCAAAGTGCTATTTTTGTTGTTATTCTTATATCATTTTAGTGTTATTGTGGTGAATGTTCTTGTTATATTGTTGTTATTCTGCCATTAGTAGCATTTTATTTCTATTCTGCATACATTTTATATCTAGTATAATACAAGTGGTATCAGAGCACTTTCCTCGGTAGAAAGTGTGGGTCAAATTTTTTTCAAGGTAGAGACGTATTCTGGCATCCTTAAGCCATAGATATCTGTCGTTATGTGCATAAACCCATGGTTGAGGGATTCATACACGCAGGAAATACAAGTGGTACTTAAGCGCACATCTGTTGGCCACCCTTGTAACCCTTGTTGGTAACCCTTCAAGTGGTAGTGCATCAAACAACACCTATGTATGGATCGACCTAGATTACTTGAAGACCTCTTTAGATAAATTGATTGGCCGCCTAACTGCTATAGTGTCACCAAGAAAAACACTCGGGAAGATACTCTCTAGTACCTGGGTAGTCGAGTAGTACGACTAAGGGTACGGTCTATCCTCCTTAGTTAGTGCCCTGAGATATTGGTCCGAGTACTATTGTTGGACCCTACACGTATATCAGAGAGCTATAGCACAGGGCAAACCCTTGTCTGTAGAACCCTTGAATACCTAACCCTTGGGGACAAAAACATAAACAAATCAAAATAGACAAGACCTATTGTCACGCAACTGTGTTCGGGTTGCCAAGTAAATACACATTTATTTTTGGTTAAGAATTTGGGAATTTCTTCATGGCTCATCCTGAGAGTTGGGTGGAGGATACCAAAAGAGGTAAAGAAGAACAACATGTTGTATCTTCTCAAAACCACAAACCCTCCTTCATCCCTCACCCTAAACCAGTAAATCCCACTACTCCCTCTGCTCAACTAAAGATCCAAAAATTGACCTGGGTTGAAATGGTAGAACGCCAACTCAAAGGCCTTTGTTATAACTGTGATGAAAAATATTTCCCAGGCCACAAGTGTAAAGAACAAAAGATTTTTATGGCCATCTCCGAGGAGATTTTGGAAGAATATGAAGAAACTCCCTCTATGTCTGAATCACCTGAATCCACTGACATAACCCCTCCCTCAAGCCCTCCTGAAGTAGAACCAGTCATTTCCCTCAATTCTCTCACTAGCTTCTCCACTCCCCAAACCCTCAAGCTAATCGATTACATCAAGCATCGGAAGGTCATCATTATGGTTGATAGTGGCAGCACCCATAATTTTATTCATCGCCACATTGCCCAAGAAACTCATTACTACATCCATGTCGTCAATAATTTCCAAATCATGATTGCCAATGGTGTTTCCATGAAATGTGGAGGGCGTTGTGAAAATGTGTGTCTCCAAATTGGTGACTACCACCTGAAATCCCATATGTTTTCTATCGACATGGGAGGTTGTGACATTGTGCTGGGTGCAGACTGGCTAAGGACTTTGGGTCCCATTCTCATGGATTTTAAAGACTTAACCATGCAATTTGACCAAGAGGGCCACCAATATAAGTTCCAAGGCATCACTGCAGGTTCACCTGAGATCATTAGTTCCCATTACATGGAAAAGTTGCTCAAAAAGGGTCATTCTAGTGTTATTTCCCAACTCCATGCCATACAAGCAACAGAGACACCTTTTGTACCACAAGACCTCCAAGCCATCATTTCTAAACATCAATTGGTCTTTTCCACTCCCTACGGCCTCCCTCCTTCCCATGGTGTTCATGATCATTCCATTCCCCTTGTAGCAGGAAGCCTTCCTCCCAATATTCATCTGTATCGTCACCCCTTTCCCAAAAAATTGAAATTGAAAAAATGGTCCAGGAACTCCTTAATGCAGGCATTATCCACCCTAGTACGAGCCCCTATTCGTCTCATGTGGTCATGGTCTTGAAGAAAGAAGGTTCTTGGTGAATGTGTCCTAACTTTCGTGACCTCAACAAACTTACCATCAAAGACAAATTCCCCATTCATGTCATTGATGACCTCCTGGATGAATTGAGTGACGCCTAATTCTTCACTAAACTAGATCTTCGTTCGGGTTAGCACCAGATACGTATGAAAGAGGCAGATATTCCCAAGACTGCCTTTAGAACTCATGAGGGCCACTATGAGTTTTTGGTCATGCCCTTTAGTTTGTGTAATGCCCCCTCCACCTTCCAAAGCCTCATGAATCATGTCTTCTGTCCTTTTCTCCGTCGTTTTGTCTTATTTTACTTTGATGATATCCTCATCTATAGAAAAACCTGGATAGACCATCTTTCTCATGTGGATCGAGTTCTCCATCTACTCTCTCAGCACCAAATTTTCCTGAAACAGTCTAAATGTGCTTTTGGCGCCTTAGAAGTAGAATACTTGGGTCATCCGGTTGGAAAAGATGGCATCAGGATGATCCTAAAAATATTGAAGCTATGCAAGACTAGCCTCACCCAAATACTCTTAAGAGACTGCGTGGATTTCTAGGCTTAACAGGGTATTATCGCAAGTTTGTTAAGAATTATGGGAAGATTGCAGCACCTCTCACTGCTCTCCTCAAAAAGAACTCTTTAACTTGGACTCCAACCGCTGCTCAAGATTTTCAAACCTTGAAGATGGCCATGTGCACCACTCCAGTCCTTGCCCTTCCCGATTTCAAAAAGACCTTTGTGTTGGAATTTGATGCCTTAGGGAAAGGAACTGGTGTTGTCCTTATGCAAGAGGGTCAACCTTTGGCCTTTACCAACAAGCAACTATATGAAAGAAATCTGGGAAAATCCATCTATGAAAAGGAAATGTTGGCTATTTTGCATGTCATGGATCTGTGGCATCCTTATCTATTGGGGCAACAGTTCCAAATTAAGATAGACCATCAAAGCCTCAAGTATTTTCTGGAACAATGCATTTCCTCCCCAGAACAACAAAAATGGGTGACTAAACTCTTTGGATATGATTATGAGATCATTTATAAGAAAGACAAAGACAATGTGGTTGTGGATGCACTTTCCCGAAAATATGAAGATGAAGGATCCATTTTTTTCTCTTTCATTCATTGTACTAGATTGGCTCCAAGCCGTTCGCTAGGAATGGCTACAAGACCCCAAAAGTTCACAGTTGATCCAGCAATAGTAGTCCAATGCTCCAGCTTCCCCAGGGTACTCTTGGCTCCATGAGGAACTTTGATACAAAGGTCATTTGTATTTAAGTAAACAATCAAAGCTTAAATCCATGGTACTTTTCTGAGCTTCATGATACACCCACAGCAGGGCACTCCGGGTTCACCAAAACCTATGACAGGGTCAAACATTCATTTTTCTAGGATGGTATGAAATAGGACATTCGTAATTTTGTAGATGAATGTGACATGTGTCAATGCAACAAGGGAGAAATAGTCAAATTGTCGGGCACACTACAACCATTGCCTATTCCACCTACTATTTGGAAGGATATCTCTATGGATTTTATTACCAGCTTACCCAAATCAGGAAATAAATCCGTCATCATGGTGGTTATTGATCGACTTTCCAAGTACGCTCATTTATGTGCCCTTCAACACCCATTTACAACATCCACGGTGACTCAAATCTTCATGGATCAGGTCTTCAAGCTTCATGGCATGGCCCACTCTATTGTTTCTGATCACGACCCAACTTTCACAAGCAATTTTTGGCAAGAACTGTTCAAGATACAAGGCCTAGAATTGCATCTCAGCACAACTTATCATCCCCAGACTGATGGCCAAATGAAAGTTGTCAACAAGTGTTTGGAAACATATTTGAGGTGTTTTGCCTCAGAAAATAAAAATCAGTGGGCTCAATGGTTACCCCTAGTTGAATGGTGGTACAACACTTCATACCATACATCTACATGCATGACTCATTTTGAAGTAGTATATGGACATAAGCCACCTTCAGTTCTCTCATACTTACCGGGTGCCTCGAAGGTCCAGATGGTTGACCTAACACTTACAGCTCGAGAGGCCATTCTTTGTACCCTCAAAGAGAATTTGGTTATGGCACAGAATCGAATGAAGCAACAAGCAAATCAAGGTCACTCTGAACGTCAATTTGCAGAAGAGGATCAGGTGTTTCTTTGACTACAACCTTACAAGCAAACTTCCCTCAAGGCCGAGCATTGTAAGAAGCTAGCGCCCAAATTTTATGGTCTTAATACCATGCTCAAGCGTGTGGGACAAGTCGCCTATCAGTTAGCTTTTCCCAGCCATTCGAAGCTACATCATGTTTTTCATGTTTCATGCTTAAAGAAAGTGATTGGAGCTAAGTGACAAATTCAAACCAACCTTCCAGAGTTAGTTGAAGAAGGATCCATTTGGCTACAACCAAAATCATTTTTGGACCAATGTGAGTGTCGCCTACATCAAATAACCATCAAGGAAGTGTTAGTCCAGTAGAAAGATACAACTCCAGCAGACGCCACTTAGGAACCAGCTACCATTCTACAACAATTTCCTCATCTCAAGCCTTGAGGACAAGGTTGTTTTTAAGGGGGCAGACATGTTAGGGTCCTAACCCGCACATAGGTAGAACAATATATTTGGATGTAATAAAGGTCAATATTAATAAGGCCTTTCAATAAAATAGAATAAGGTGGATGTAAGAAGACCTAATAGAAGCTTCTACTTCTAGAAGGATCTTCCTCTAGATGCTTCTTTTTAGTATAAATAGGAGTCGAGGGTATGAAAACCCTAGCTTGGATATTATTGTAATAGAGATCTGCTCAACTGGAGGTTTCCCCCTCGAAGAGGCCCATGAACATTTCTTTCAGATTCAAAGTGTTATTTCTATTGTTATTCTTATATCATTTTAGTGTTATTGTGGTGAATGTTCTGGTTATATTGTTGTTATTCTGCCATCACTAGCATTTTATTTATGTTCTGCATACATTTTATATCTGGTATATTACACTTTGGAAACTTAGATTTCTGTTAGGAAACCATCTCGAGGACGGGAAGGTACAACTGAGTTGTTTTCATTAAAATTGGGACAGTGTTAGAATCTTATTAATGATAATCGCATCTACTTGTAATCTCAAGGAGAAACCATAAACATTGATTGGAACAGAAACTTACATCTGTTGTTCTGAGTTTTAGCATTTACTGCTCAAATGCTTGGGAGGTTATCAATTGTTTCTAATGAAATGAGAATTATGATCCCCTTCCACAAATGTAATGGTGACTCATAAATATTTTGAAAACAAGCAAAATCAAAAGAACCAAAATCAAAACGGAAAAGAAAATTGAAAATATTTACAAGGGAGTGTATTAGAAACCATCAAGAGAAATATCTCTTGGGAGAGACTAAAAGAAAAAGAGAAAAATCCTTATTAATATGAGTGTAGTCCTACTCATGGCACCTTGGGTTAGGGTAGAATTGACAGTTCAGATTTACTTATCTCTTTAATTTTCATTTAAAATTTTCATGATGATACTGCGTTTTTGAAAAGAAATGTTCAACAAAAAGCTGAGAGAAAAGGGTCAAAGTGGAATTCCCTGACAACAATCATATTATGGTTCTCTTGGTGCACCCACTTGTGTTAATAACTGCATTATTACAAAGAGAAACAGTGAGAAATAAAACTAAAAGAAAACCTACTCTAACTACTAAACAAATCAAAATACTACGTGAAGTCATGCTTCCAATGTAGCCATTGGAGTAACTCCAATCCTGCAATGGAAACAAAATCAAATATTACTAACAAGAATGATAGTATATCGAAAAATGACAAAAATATGTCATACTTACCTTTATCATCATCATTTAAAAACAAAGCAAGCATGATCTTACCATTCCCTTGAAAATTCTTTTTGTATGAATCCTCTAGCCATTCTGCAATTTTTTCATTATATGGGTCACAAAAATATGAAAAAATGAGATTGTGAAGGTTGTGAGAATTATGGGGACCTGACATAACCATCGGCCTAGACCGAAGTGCCCCATCCTCCTGGCAATTTTATTTCCGTTCCATATTTTCTCTATCTAAAGGATATAAAATGAGTGTGTCAAAGTTACCTCCTTGATCTATAAATAAAGTGAAGATAATCTTACCATTCCCTGGAAACTTTTTAAGATATGAATACTCCAACCAATCTGCAATCCTATCATAATACATGCAATTAATAAGATGGGATTGTTTGAAAGAATTCACATACAAAAAATATGAACCTGATGAGAATAAAGTATTAGACTATCAAGGAAATAATCTTGTAAAAAGGTCAGATCAAGATGGCGAGAACTTATCATGATTCTCGATCGGAAAAGAAGTGTCTCATTCTCTTGAAATTTTCCATTGAGCTTAAATACTTCAAGATTAACTATTTGAGGTGAACTAAATGGAACGACAAACATTTTTGAATAATCATCATTAGTAATAATATTTGGCCGATTATACTTTTCAACCTCAAATAATTGATCATGGAAAAATTTAGATCCTTCTTTAAACACAAATTGAGATGAATCAATGGAAGATGCAATTTGAGACTCTTCCAAATCATTTCTTGATTTACCCATGGATAATTTATGAGAATAAAAATTCATATGTTCATGGGCAGAATTATTTTCCTCTTTATCTTCTATTTGGTAATCTCTATTAATTTGTACCTCATTATATAACATTGAATTCTCTCCAAGGTAATATGGAACACACAATTGCACAACATTAGGATAAAAAATATCATGGTACAAGGAATAATATCTGGAAGAATTGAGGAGATGAAATGCATCTCTTGAAATGATAGTTATATGCGTTTCAAAATCTGGTTTCGTTCCCTCTCCTTGTATAAACTGATCAACCTCTGTTGTATTCTCTTTTAAAGAGTACGAGACAGTTTCTAAGAGACAATTTGGTTCATTGTTTAAGGGAAAAATTGAGAGCAAATCACTAGAGATAGAAGGTTGATTAATAGTCTGACTAATGATTTTGTCTACTACTGATTGATCATGGACCTGTTCAACTAAATTAGGGGAAGTTTTATCATCAACTTCACATTCGACCTCTTTTACTTTAGAAACCGTTATAAAATCTATGAGAGTGTGACAACTGTCATCTTTTAAAGTCAAGGTTCCTTCTTCGACAAGAGGAGACATTGTTGGAAAAGAGGGATTAGAGGTGACAATTGCATTTTGTAAAATATGATATTGTTCACGATTTGCCAAAATGAAAGAATTTGACAAAAATTGTGGTGCTTCAAAATCTTCAAGATCAACATGAAAATTTGAACCATATTGAGATTGAGTATTGGTGCTCAATTCAGATTGGTTAACAATTAATTGATCTTGCTTGTCTGAGAGAGAAATGAGATATTCAAACCATTCATTAATAAGTGACATTTCTTTCAAAGGGAATCTAGTACAAACATGTATGAACCTAATTGCAAAATCATTGAATGATTCACCATTTTATTTCCTTAAGAAACTTAATTCTTCACTTAATTCATCATAATAATAATTGTTAAAATCTGATAAAAACTCAATTACAAACTCAAACAAAGAATGAATCAAATTAGCCGAAAAATATTCAAACCAATATTTAACCCGACCTTGGAAAGTGAGAGCGAACAATCTGCATGTAACATTAGGATCAATGATATTATGTCTTAAACATTTATTAAAAAAATTAGAAATATGGTCTACTGTAGATGTGTTCCCTTCACCATCAAAGGTGAGTTCTGAATAGAGATCAGTTGTCCTTTTGGGAATAACTGGTAATGATACATTGAAATCATGTTCCAACACAATGATTTGGCCAGGAGCCATGAAAAATTAAGAATTTGAATAAATTGACTCCAAATAGTTAGCTTGTCATCTAACCTACCTTGTAGTGCATTATAAGATGACACAAAAGAAGGATTTATAAATCTGGAATTATGAAAGGTTGAGGGATGAAACATTTAATCATTAAATTGACCTCTCCCTCCTTCTAGCACCATTTTTTGACGTGCGTAAGTGACACACCGTCAACTGGAAGGTCAAATCCAGACCAAGGTTGTCTAAATAACCCAAGTCGTTTGGAGTGAAATGACCTGAGGGGTTTAATGGCTCTGTTAGCCAACTAGGGTCCTAAAGATAGAAAAATAAAATAAATTAACTAAAGAAAAGATTCTAACAATCGACACAATAATTACAAATTTTTATCTAAGAATGTGAATATACAAATGATTATGAACAGTTTATATACAGTTTACAATGTTTGCTTGAAATCTTGCGAAAATGATTGTTTGATAAAGTTTCTAAATCAAATATGAACAACACTTCTTTTGGGGTTTTTTAAAGATATTAAACAAATAAATACTAAATGAATATGTTTGAAACAATGACACAAAAATAGTCAAAGTTAATTAATGCAATCATTGTTTCATTCATAAACAACTCTAAATAAAAGAAAAGAATGCATCTACTAACTTTTAACTGATCAGTCATCCAAAATCTAAGCTCCTTTCCTGCATTGTATGAGCTCTTGTTTGTCCTGTATTAAGAGGAAACCTATGATAGGGACAAATATAAATCTTCCTGAAGAAATTTAAGGAAGTGTTTCATGCATTTGGAGTGAATTTAAAATAGTAGAAAAATAACCAATTAATATCATGTGATCTCAAGATAATCAATAGCGTAGGATGAGAGAAATCTCAATCTTGGACATTGATTTTATGGATCATTTAATAACAAATGTAAACTCAAAGATAATTAAATAATTGCTTGATCATAGATGCAAACTAGATCAACAGATCATGGACAACGTTTAAATATTTACTGATATGAAATATCATATTATGACAAGACTAAAGCTAAATCATTAATAATAACATCTCATAACATAGAAGCAACAGGAGAATAAAATAAGACCAACATTTTACAATTCACATAGGACTAAAGCCAAAAGAAAATTGTTCTCCTATATTGCTTCCACAAATTATATGTCCATACTGTAATCCAGGAAAAGTTGTCCTATAACACTAAGCAACAAAATCTATTTAAACAAGTCTTGGATTAGTTACCTCTTATCATACAAGATAGAGGATGATCCATGAAAATAAGCTTGTCTTACAAAAATAGAATAACAAAATATACTCATGTAGGAGTCTTTACATCAAAAATAATTACATAAATGAGATTTTTCTTTCAAAAATTACTAAGCTATTGAGTGCTTAATCCATAATTCATTCTCCTTGAAAATAACATCATAAATTGTTGTTTTCCTGAAAAAGATAAAATGAAATCAAATTTTAGATAACAATTGCAAACTAATAATTTCAAAAGATAAGTTATAGGATTCTGTAGCTAGCTACAGGATTCTGTAGCTAGCTACAGGATTCTGTAGCTAGTCTAAAATAGTAAAAATACAATAAAAAATAAAAACAAAATCTATCTATTTAATTTTCAAACAGAACCAAATCAAAACAACTTTTTACCATTTCAGAGATTAGACGAAGAAGCATCTGATAAATCCGAATTTATGATGGTGTTGAAATTCGTTGAGTTTTTGATAATTACATTATCAGCCTGCTTAATCCTCTTGTTTGTAAAAATTAAGTCTGAATTACTTTGTTTTGCATACTTGCCTTTTTTTCTTGACAATTGATTTGTTTAAAACCACCTGAGTTGGCTCATGAATAGGAACCACAGGAAACCTGTCCTTTAACACATCTAAAACCTCCTCTAATGACTTTCTAGACATGAAAACAGATCATGGCTTTTTTCCCAATGGGTTCCAGATAGCAACAGAAGTTCGATCTGTGGTAGCATGGTCTTCTTGTGGATCAACACACAGGTTTTCGACAGTAGGTTTAGGCATGCAGGAGTTGGGGTTTTTATTGATATGCTGCAGTCTCGGGTAGGGTAAAATCATTTTGAAACAAGAAATCTTCCGAAGTATCCCCGACCTTAGATAGATGCGACAACACAACAATTCGAATTAGACCATGGTAGAAAAAAGGCTTGACATGGGATTTACCTTCTATCTTTGATAAAGCTTAGACATTTTCTGCAGACTCATAAACAAAAGAAGGGAATATATAACTTGGAACCCAACAAAACCAATAACAGGCTTGAACCTCTGAGCAAAATAAATAAAAACAAAAACGCTTACCTCGGCTGCAAAAGAAATTTTGATATTTTTCCCTCCAAAGAATGAGATGTATCTATGAAACTGTGTGGTTTCTGAAAACACTGCTCGCTTGAAAGGTAAATGACCCCATTTCCGAAATGGGTTTTAAATGTCTTGTCAAAATTCCTAACCGTTTGCTCAGAAACCTTCCCGCAAAAACATGTCTTAGGTATGCAATTACGGGTTTTCTTGAAAAAAGAAACTCAGAGTCATTTGGTTCAATCTGAACCAAAGGAGATGTGGTCACTGTCAAATAGGCACAGTATATATTACCATGGATAAGTTTGGGTTTCCAACAGACGAGCAACAGAAATAGGTCTGAGCGGATAAGAGAATTAGGGAGAGCGAAAACCAAAGGGTTCATATAATTCCATACCATCTCTCGTGATGAGTGCAAAAACCTACAGAGTACAAAACCCTATGCACATAATGAATAGCCTCATCAATGTTTTGGGCCAGCAAGGTAAGGCAAAAACGCAAGTACGGCATGCCTGTACTCATTGGCATGAATGTTGATATGACCATTAAACTCATGAGAAGAATATCAACAGTTAACCAAGGTTCTTCATGCATCAAAACATTTCGACAATGAACTATCGAACCATTGAATTCATAACAACCATAATAAAACAGGAAAAATTCGATAGTGGATTACTCAACCATTTCATAAGATTTGAATTTTAATCACACATGGGTGGATTTTAAAATGATATTTCTAAGGTAAAAGATTATTAAACCAAGCCAAGTTTTATGTTTAAATTGATGCTTACAGTCATGAATTAAAAATAAAACAAACGAAAATGCAAATGAAAAAGATTCAATAAGGTAATCTTTAATCCAACAATCGTTTCGAAACTCAAAAAAAATGTTTGCAAATTGGAAGGAGATGGCAGCTACATAAAAATATATAATCTCTTTATGGGAACTTAGATTGTGATAAGAATCGAAAAATATTGGTGGCTGCCAACACAGTTTCATATCTGATTTTTATTTGGTATTGGTATTGGTTGGGTAATACTCATTGATTGTTTGTTGGTGCAAGAGATGATGAGGTGCCTCCCAAGAGTTGTTGGACCTGTCCTTTTTGTGCAAAGGTGTCTACATTAGATGTCGGACCTACTAAAGTTAATGAGGAGCCTCCTTGTGGGTGTCGAGTCTCCCTTTTAGGGCCACAAACCTGAGTACAAGTGTCGTGGCCTCCTTTGTGGGTTGTCGCTTTGCTATATGAAGTTTGTGGCCTCTTCTTCTAGTTTCCACGTATAGAGTTGAGATCCTTGTGAGGGTTCCACTCTTGTTGTCCCCTACGTTGGAGTGTTTATCCAGATCTTCCTTCTTTTCATTTATGGAGGGTTTGATATAGATTGTTTGTTATGGAGGGTTTGATTTTTTGATATGGAGAGTTTTGATGTCTCAGATTTTGGAGTTCTTGTTGTCCCTTCTTGTGGGGTACCTGGTTTTGTTTTATCAACTATGGTCAATACCTTGTTATCCCTTCTTGTGGATTACTTGTTGCAGTTGTCTTGTGATGGTCTATACCTTGGCAAAACTATTCCTAAGTCCTTATGATAGAGATCAAACCCTAGAGGTTTGATCCATGAACCTAAAACTATTTCTGAGCATATTATAAAGGTTTTCATCCACACATGTGATAGATACATCTTTCTTAGATCAGGAGGTAAGCTTGAGGTTTGTCTTTTCACTCATAAGTTTTGTTTATACTCAGAATTTAATTTCGATCTGTTTATTTCTTTTCTCATATATGTTGATCTTGTGAACAAAAAAATAAAAAGGCATTATTTGTTTCTATTTTTCCCTAATTCTAACAATTTTCCCATGACTTTGACCAAGGACACACTGCTCTGGGAAGCCTCCTCACACCTTCTTGTGACCATTCTTCTTTCTATTCTTATTCTATTCCAACTCACCCTACATGAGTAAACCTTGTTAATTTTACTTATGGTTGACTTTGATGGAATTTTCTATTTAGGATTGATGTTATTTCCTTGAGGAGCCTTCCCATTTATGTGAATGATCCTAACACTTTCCATTTCCAATGTAGGGAGGGTGCTCGTTACTTGAAGGAGTTTTTCCCCATATTTATGACACCCTACATATTTCTACTTATAGTACCTAGCTTCCATTTCAATTAAGACATTTCAATACGCGCTACCATTTCAATTTTGTTTGCCCTACTCATTTTTTTCATTCATATTTAGCTCCATATAAGGCACATGTTGATCTATAAGGTTATTTATTCATTAAAAAGATGCTCATTTAGTTCTACTTGATTTTCATGCATCCTTAGGAATAATATTGAGCATACATATTAGTTAATTTTATTTTTTTGCCTTAGCTATACCATTAGTACTAAAATATATACTACACAATAGCTACTAGTATAGAGTCATAAGTACAACCATAAGCTATACATAATACATCATGTAACAAGTAGAACTAGTGTACTCTATTAATAAGTTCGATTAGTAATCAACTCTATTAATAAGGTCAATCAGTAATCATACTTTCCCTATTCAATTACATGTAGTAAGTAATGTAACTACAGCTTGTTATACCATGTAGTAAGTTGATCGTATTGGACTAGTTCATTCAATGCATATAGCTCAGCTTGGTTTGATTTCCATGTACTTACCTAAGCTTAGTAAGCTTGTGTTCATACCATACCTCATAGAGTATGAGCTCCATTATCTACTAGCTATAGTAAGATTAAGTTTTTTCTCTGATTAGTATGATTGCCATTGGTTTTAGATCATTACCCATTATTGGTACATAGCTAGTATTACTCTTACATATAGGCTTATCATATACTAATTACCATAATCAATCATGTCGTGTTATGTATACAATATTTGCAAGTAACATATCTCGATAAGCATGTATATCATGATGTGCTTTAAATACCCTTATTATAAGTAAGACTAGTTCTATTCACTTGTATTGTCATACTAATATGATTGAGTAGAACCCATTGAAAGATGATTATTCAATACACATGCCTTATTAAGAGTAAAAGAATGGTGTTTCCTTATACCTATATTATGAGATGAACGTATGGAATTAGTACTATGTTGATAGTGATTATGACTAAGCTAGTTACAGGTGAGTGTTTACCTTATCTCCCT
Organism: Picea engelmannii; assembly: GCA_009831015.1. Classification (NCBI taxonomy): domain Eukaryota; kingdom Viridiplantae; phylum Streptophyta; class Pinopsida; order Pinales; family Pinaceae; genus Picea; species Picea engelmannii. The sequence goes on from ML777609.1 coordinate 727,767, forward strand.
AATCATCATACCTAGCTTCATTGAACTGACAGTATTAACTTCATACTACATGTTGAAAGTTGTATATTAAGAAGAATAAGCTTGAATGTCATTGATATAAATAACATAGAATGGTAACACTTGGAATTTATTGTATATGATATATGTACAATACTAGCTCATTACTATCCATGATATTCAAGTAATGAATGACTCTATATTACTAGTACATAACCATTACAGCTCTTATACTATCTCTATCATATTACTATGGGATTCTTACTCGTATGTAATGATTACAGACCATGTAGTAATATCTATAAATCTATATGTGATATCTCACCTATGTTAAGCAGTATCACATATAAATCTATAACTATGAGTGAAGCAAGCACTAAGCAACTTGTATACTAATAAATAAAGGTAAGCTAATACAGTGCGTTCATATTTTATGTCATACCAAAGCATTGCCCTAATAGCTTAAGCACAGGATCCATGATAGAGTGATCCTCTTGTATTCACAGTATTGATTCACTATATTTCCATAACTAATACAGGTTTGATGACTAATGGTAGATGATGTATCAAAATATGTGCTATAGATTACAGTACATGTTGCACCGTTAGATATGATTAAGCCAATACTATCTCCATTACATCTTACATAACCCTTACTAGTTATCATGATCTTATTGTCCTGGCTCTATGCTATCCTTGTCCATTAAGTTAAGAGATATGGCCAATGTATACAGTGTGCATTACTTATACCATCATAGCAGTAGTATATAGTAAGTAATGGAGTTTACTCATTAGTGATTGATATATACAGAGTAGGGTATAGTTCTAACTAACTTAGTTCTGTTGATACATGGTGTTTATTCGTGTGAGTGATTCCCATTACTAACCTTGTATGTAAGTAAGTTACAATGTTATCTACTTAGTACTAATCTCATTCCTTATATGATAATCATAGCCTGTAATCCATATCCATGAACAGTTATTGCCCCGTATGTAACATGATATCGATTTCATTACTAGTAAGCTCTAATTCCATTGATATAGTGAAATAGAAGAATTAGTAATATGGAGTTATATATACCTAAGCAGTAAGTATGATTACGCTTATCACATGCTTATACAAATGTGCTCTATTCAATGTATCCCCCTAATCATTATACACATAGATTGTTTGGACTGGGATTTATGCACTAGTACTACTCTCATGTATTTCCTGTATTCATTGTAGTTATGTACCTATCTTGTACTTCACTTTTCATAGTTACTATGTTTCCCTAATCAGTGATAGTGTTACTTATCATGATATCAGCTTAAGTAGAGTAAGTAATGAACTCCTATGGTATACGTATGTGTAAACACCATGTTATTAGCTTCCATTACCTAAGTTATGCTATTAGTACTGTGTTAATTACTCGTATTAGCTAACCTTTACAGATCACTAAACAACACAATGCCTGGAATCATACTAAGCTCTCTATTACTAAGCTCTTGTTATGGAAACTATGTGATATGGCACTCAAAGCATAACTCGTATCTACAGCTTATCGAACTCACTATGAAGCTTTTGTATTATTAGAGTGGTATCATTATTAGGAAGATACGGTATGAAGATTAAGACTAACTGGCTTATTACCTATATTATACCAATCTTATTGAGGCAATGACATCAACTATTAACTATAAGCTAATCCATATTGAATCTAATCACATTGATTATGGATATTGTGTGTTCAATTCAGACTAACATGACGTGTCTAATTCAGACAAGTACTGTGATTCGAAAAAATATTTAACATGACTAATAAGTACTTATTTGCTTTGTTTAACTATGATTCTACTGGTATGATTACATACTTATATCTATGATTTCCATTGCTTATGATGAACTTGTTTATATGGTGAGTAATACAAGCCCATTATTTATCTATGATAGTATCATTACCCTTATAACTATAACATGTAAGAGATTACGGTAATAAGGTAACCATTACTTATGCTTGATCTCTAATTACTAGTATTACATATCCTTATGAGTTGTAATAGAGTAAGCATGTTTAATAGTTGTAACAATATATGTAACATTACGGATACACTTAGCCCATATTCTCTTTTCATTCCATATGAGTTATAGCTCTAGTGCTTTTATTTCAGTCATTGTAAGCATGCATCAACCCTTGAAAGCTTGTTATGTAACAACAATGGGGGTACTAGTGACATAGCCTATCCAACATGCAATCCTTGAACACTATCCTTTCTCTACAAGAACCCTATCAATATTGTAACTTAACCTATAGATTTATCCATATTCATTGCTTATGATAGAGTTATAACTATTAATTCATATAAGCAGTACTTACTCTTTATACGTACAATTAGGATATATCACCTATCTCGATACATGACGGTACAAGCATAATATAAGAACCAATAATAATATGTGCTTGATTTCACTATGTTAGATATTACATTTTCTATGTATAATTACAAGCCTAATCAAAGCCCATACTAGTGAAATGTGAACCTCATCAATAACTATGATATCAATAGTGTTTATTATGCAAACATAGTAACATGATTAAGCTGAGCTCGTTATATCAACGAGTTATAAGTTCATTTATAAGTATGATTCATTACCATTATATTCCAAGCATGTTCATTTTTAAATGGGTAATGTAGAATGCACTCATAAAGCTTATGTTAGAGACAAGTCTATACCACCAAGTTAAAGCTCATATCATCTTGCATGTACTGATTAGGTGAAATACATAGGTAAGTGAAACACAAGTCTATTCCAAAGTAATGGAATTAGTATGATTACAAGAATACCACCTAATGATAGATGAAGTATGACCATTGATTCTCTATGATTACATGATAAAGAGCATAATAGTAGTAATATTAAGTTGTATTACTTAGCTAGCTTATTGATTACGATGCTAAATTGTTCCTTATTATGCATATTAGATTAGTGATACTACTTAGATTTATAGTGATATGTAAAGTCACAACCAAAGCCTTGTTACAATAGCTTGGCCATCACAATGTTATCATTATAACCTATATTGATCAGGTTCAATTAGGGTAAATACGTCATATTAGCACATATCAAGCATCACTGTAATTATACTAGTATTGAACCTAATCTATACTCAACATATTGTACTCATGGAGCTTATTTGTTACTAATAAACATGTATTCATAAGATATTCACTTTAATGTAAGCATCATGTTAAGAAAGAGCAATGGTAACCACTATTCTATAAACATGGTTGTATCGGATGATGGACACGATTATCTATATATTAGAGCATTTATTCCATATACTTTATTAGTGTGAAAGAGTAAGCATGATGGACTATGATGTAACTTATGGAAATGACCTTTATTTGATGACCTTTGTCAGCTTTAACAGTAACTATTAATGAGCTATATGGGTTTCATTACCTTATCATAGGTAACTAGTATAGATAATGGTATAAGTACTATCTTGTTCATTAAGATGATATAAGAAGGGTAACATAACACCTACATGGGATTATCATATGTATTAGTTCATATTCAATGATTACATCTATTTGTAATAGTATCACTAAACAGGTTATTCACTATATTCCCTTATTAGGATGATACAAGGAAATTACTTCATTTTAAAATTTTCTAGTTGCAAAATTTAAAAATATCAAAAAAGGAAAAATAAATTGACATTTTTTTTAAATACCTACATAACGTCGGAATTGCGACGTATGGTAACGTCGTTCCCATGGCACATACATCAGAGATATATAGTTGGTCATCGCATGTCATAATTGCGACGTATGGTAACGTCGCTCACATGGCACATACATCAGATATATATAGTTGGTCGTCGGTTGAGCGATGTTACTATAAGTCGGAATTGCGACGTATGGTAATTTCACTCCCATGGCACATACGTCGAAGATATATAATTGATCATCGATTGAGCGATGTTACCATACGTCGATATTATGATGTATGGTAATGTCGCTCCCATAGTGTCCACGTAGTGGAGACCGACAAAATACCTCGTTGGAATTATGATGTATCTAACATTGTTGTAGCGATGGCTATATGGGGTTTGGACAGTCAAATCCGAGACGACACGTGTCTGCATGAAATGTCGCAATAGAGACGATAGCTATAGCATCGAAAAAGTGACGTCATGTGAAACGACGTTTGAGGGGGTCCATTGTTTTTTGTTCTCCCGACAATATAAAGTGGCAATTGTGTCGAACGCATCGTCGAAATTTGACCCAATTATACTATTGAAGGCCAAACCAAGAGTTCCATCATACACACTCATGGTGTGCGCAAGAAAACTAAGGCGCACAAAACACCACCAGAATATACAATCACCAAGGACGATGCGGACCTCGTGGCTGAAAGAGTCCACGACTCAGCAGTTGAGGACTTTGAAGATGCCCAACACCAAAGGGACCAGATTCAAGATGAGCTAGCCGACATGAGGCAACTCCTAGAGAAGATCAGAGAAACACAGAGGGCGAGCAAAGGAACAAAGTCATTCCATGTAGTACTAGAAGCACGAGCCAAGGCTACACCGAACGAGCCAGATATGATCCAGACGATAGCACAAGCGAGTTCTAATTTTTACGTTACACCCGGCATGCTATGCATGGATGAGATTGTAGGCCAGACACCCTTGAAAGACCTGACACAAATACAGTTGGTAATGGTGTGAATACCAACCAAGGCGCTATATAAACTGCAAGTTAGTGTTGCGCAGGAGGTGCAGTCACGCGCACGTATAGATGCAGCAGAATTGCAACACACCAAGGACATCGAAGAGGAGTTGTAGTTGGTGCTCGAGCAAGTCAAACTTGAGACCAAAGACGAGAAATATCATGCGAATAAGCTCGAGCAAGGATTGGCTATAGCCTATGAAAAAATTCTAAGAAGTGCACAGATAACAGAGCCCACGACGACGTGGAAAATTGATCAGATTATAAAAACAATTAATTAGTACAGGCAGGAGATCGAGAACCTCCGGGACCAACTCATCCCTACCACTCCCCCAGAGGTGAAGCAACAAAGGAAGCAAGAAGAATCAGGGAATATGGAGGAAATGGAACGATAAGTTAGCACAACTATCGACTTGTTTGATAGAGCATCACATCTATGGATAAAGATGGAGGAGGATTAACAGGTCCAGCAGTGGGACTAGGAAGAAGAAAATATAAGCGCATCTATCTAGGACCTCAAGCAGAGGTAGAAAATGATGAATATCACTAAGCGCCTCAAAGGAGTACAAGACATGAAGAAGTTGTAAGCATAGCTTATAGTTGCACAGACACAAAATAAGGATCGACAAGCTCAAATGGAACCTCTCCAAGAGCTAGTAGCGGAAGTCATTACACATGCAGAGGAGGCAAAGAAGAACATGGTGCAAACTCAGGTAGAGTGCACAGAGATGATCAACGAGGAGATTACAACGCAATTATTGGACACGCTCAGAGAAAAGACCGTGCAGGCTCAAACACAATCAAGGGAACTCACAAACAAGTTACATACTCTCGCAGGAGTTGTTGAAGAAGCGCATAAAGCTTAGGTGGCTCGAGACAAACCACATGTTAGTGTTGGGAGCCTATTGGATGCAGACTTAGTCAAGGGGAAAGATTTTTTGGGGAAGAGAAGCATGAAAGGAAGAAAGGACAACTAGAAGTAAAAGCAGCACGTGCGAGGGAAGCATGTGAGGCTCGCATGCAAGGAAGACCTAACAATGCTAGGGTTAGGGTTTTTGCAATGTATTGTAATGGCTGATGAGCCAAGAATATAAATAGGTAGTACTTAGGAGACAGGAAGAGAGAGAGGAGAGGGAAGGAAAGATGGGAGAGAGTTGTAAGAACTATACTAATCAGTAAGCTGGTGAGTAAGAGAAGAAGTAAGCAACTCAATCCCGAGGGTTATATCGCAGGCTGAGGAGCCTGGTGCAATCTAGTCAGCCTCACAGGGATCGAACAACCTATTGAGAATGTAAGATCCAAGATTGTAAACATGTGCGGCGTGACATACTACTGAACCATAATAAATATCTTGAGAGCTAGATCTTTGTGGATGTAGCCTTGGAGGAGGTGAACCAGAGTAACACATGTGTTATGTGATTGAATGTATGTGTCTCTATTGTTGTTAAGTGTTGAAATGAAGTAACTAGTTAGATTTGATATCTCACATGCATGAATAGAATGACTGTTATAACAATATGTTAGACTAAATAAATAAAGATTACAAGGTACAACTACATATCTCCACTCATTCCCAGGCTGCAAATACCTGAGTATTTCCTCCAGCCATAGAGTTATCTCGGGTGAGACTATGCAATACACTCGGTGTGTTGTGTTGCCTTTTGGTTTACCAGAGGGGTCGATAGTTTTAAAGGGATTTTGTTGGGAGATTGTTAAATATGAACCTCGGTCAATCTATGACAATAAGATAGGATCTGAGTAGATGAATGATAAAGTAGAAGAATAAAATCCAACAGTTGTCCCAAACAATTTCCATCAACTAATATTGAGGAAGGTATATTGTGTTGTTCCTTACAGTCCCAGAGTTCGATGCTTTGATAGAGGAAGGGGGGGGGCGGGGGGGGGTTAATTGATCTCTTATACCATTATACGTTGTAATTTTCAGGGATAGGGATACACTTCACAAATCTATATATTTTTCCTATGTAGAACAATCATGGTACTCACCTTTTTTATGTAAGGGATCAGTATGATATAACCACATAACTTATTCCCGGGGTATCCTCATTAATCTCATTATATCTTATGGTTATCACATGATGTGCATATACATACAGGTAGAGAGTTAGAGTGGAAGCGTGAGTGCCTAAAGAAGTAATATGAAGGAAAGGTTATGTTGTTAATATCCTACAAATAAGAATATGGTTTAAATGAATGAGAACTTAGATGGTTATATCTATTAGACTTTCACTTATTCAATGAAATGATAACTAAAATTTCAATTTCAATTTTGAAAAGAAACACATGTACATTTCTTGAAAGTTTTATATAGAACTTATAGTTATGATGGTTTTTATCTACACAAGAGATGGGGGAACTTCGAAGGACAGGAACAAGAACATGACATAAGGAGAATATTCTCATCCCGAAGCTCAACAAAAACCTCATCCTTCACTCACAAGCTAAATATGAATGACCACTTGATAAAAGATGAGAATACAGTTGTTGCAGATCAAAGTATGGAAAAACAGTCTTTTGAATGGTGTTGTCATTGATGTCAAATTCGGTCATTGATCAACATGAAGAATCCTATGGAGTCTCCAAAGTGGTCCCCTTATGGCATATCTTTAAGCATGTCCCTCATGGAAAGATGCTTTGAAGAAGACCACAAGAATCCCCGCAGTTGTTTGAAGAAAATGAGTATGAAGGACATTTCAAATGCATGCAAAGCCTACATGGATTGATATCCCTCGTCAAATTGTTTCGAACAGTAGGTGGCACACCCTGTGGTTCCTCATGATTGAGGAGATATACCCTTTTAAAGATGATCATGTGAATTTGCCCCTAAAATGTGTTGTAAAACAAGAAGTTAAAGATCAGCCCTAAAGCTAAGTAAAGGAAGCACTTGGAAGGGTATAAATACACATTAATAACCTCTCATTATTCATCAAGTTGGTGATCTCTGAGCACAAGTTCGGTAGTGAAGGAACAAGGAGGATAAGGAGCTCGTGAAGTTGAGGAAGGATTGATTTGATGTATTAGATTTTTTGAGACGTCCTTGTTGTTTGAACACTCTTGTCCCATGAGGAATCACTGGAAAGTCATCGTTGGTTGAACACCCTTGTCCCACGAGACCTCGTCGGACAACATAGCCTCGTTCCACGAGGCACTGCTAGATAACCTAGTTGTGTCTCGCTAGCATTTCTATGATCGGGGTTTGCAGCAAGCCATTCAGATCATATTTACAATAACGTCATCTCTTGGCATCTTTTCCAGGTTTTATGTGGTTGTTGAATTTCTATGTAGTTTGATGATTATGATGATGTATCAATGATAGTGACTAGTTGATTCTTTCATAAATATTTAAGGGTGGAAGGAAGGGTCAAGGAAAGGGGGTTGGAGCCTCCTTCCAATTGGAGCTGGAAAATCTAGGGAGTTGTAGTTTCCTTCAGGTTGGAGCCTATAAATTAGAGGGTTGAAGCCTCCTTCCAATTGGAGTTGGAAAATCTTGGAAGTTGTAGCTTCCTTTGAATATAATCTTGTTATTATATATGAAAACATTCCATGGATTTCCACATAAATATGTTGTGCACTGTGTATTTGTTCTTCTACTATTTACTGTATATTGGATACATTTATTTGATTGAAAAGTTAAAGTTTTAAAAGTGCTCAATGTTAAAATAATTAAAAAGCACCTAGGCAAGTGTTTCTCATCACCTATGTAACGTTCCCCCCACCATCAACCCCATGGTCGGGCCAACATTACTACGCGGAAAAACACTAATGTAACATATTATGCATTCTTATGAAATACAATTGCTTAATTACAGTTAAACACAGTGTAAGCACATTAATACCGTTAGCAAACATAATCCACGGCATTAACAATAATTCACGAATACAGCAGAATACATGTAAACATTGCTAGAATCACAGACATGCATATTTAATTGAAATTATACGCATGTATATACTTATATTTTAGACTAGATGTAATTCACCAGCTGCGTGTAGACCTCCCACGAACCTCCCAGCCTTAGACCGCGCTGCTCATCACTCTCAGCAGTAGGTCACCCCCGAGCTGGGACTAAGAACCACCGGGTAGGGATTCCTAGGCTAGCTAGGGAATACAAGAAGACACAGTCATAGGAGAAGGATTCTCTCCTAGGAGCCACTTATGCCCACTGTCCACAGACTCTCATTCCCCACATGTCTATCCCACCCCAGGAGTATACACCTTCACTATCACCAAGACAGTCCATCGGCTGCTAACCTCCCTTCCCTTGGGCTTTAGCAACAAACCAGACCAGAAGTCTCCAAGCTCTGTGGCAGCTACAGGACTCCTTCCAGGAGTTCTCACTTCCTCCGCACACTCTCTCACCTAGAGAGAGTCGCTCATAGACTGGGTAACCTGCCTCTTCAACAACAATCACCTCCCTCACACTGGCCAGCAAGTCACATGCAGTCCAACATTGCGTGGCCACAACATTCAATTGGGAAAATGGGTATGGACACCCGAAACGGAAACGATCAGTGCTAAAGCATAGCGCGGCTCTGTGATTACAGGATGCGTTAATCTTTCCAGTAAGCAACATAGGATGCATGGCTCAACAATTACAAAACATTCGGTTCTCCCAACCAGCAATAAGGAACAGACTCACCTCTCTGGTTTCAGAGTTGCGTGAGGTGTACAGAGGTTCAATCATAGAGGCCAAACGTGTACAGATGGAGGATGGAGGAATTGGAAGGTCGAACCCCAGGGTCAAGTGATGGTTGGAGGAATGCCCACCCAAATCCTATGCAACAGTCGACAGAATGGAAAGAGAACCCCCAACACAGCTCATTTCCTAGGTTAAATTGCATGCACCTGGGTTGACACATATCGCCCATGGAGCTGCATGCATCCCTCCCTAGGAACTTAGGACAAAACATAGATTTCAAATGGCTTTTGGGATAATATTAAAATATTATTCCCAAGGACTTAAGCCCCTAGGCTCCACACTTAGCATCTCTTTCCAACCTTCCAGCCCCCAATCCCTTACCCAGGTTTTGTGGAAGCTTAGTCCCCCATCACTCATTCATCGTGGTTGGTCCACACACAAAGATGTTTTGTATTAATACTATGCATAATTACATGTACAAAACTCAGGTTCCTGGCCTTCAACACTTAGGCTCCCTAGTTTAATAACACATAAGCCCACTAGCTTATATAACTTGGCTCACCAGCCTTATAAACTTGAATTACAGTTCATAAAAAATCTTTATACTTCATAGACATGATTTACAATAGGGCTCGGCCTTGGGGACATTACAATCCCCTCCCCTTATTTTTGCACTATCCTCAGTGCAACTTTACACTGCATCTGCAAGCTTTTCAAAATTTTCAAAAAGATGCGGGTACTTTGCCCGCATAACATTTTCATACTCCCATGTCGTGTCCTTGGGACCGTACTAGGTCCACTGGACCTTTACAATCCCTATGGCTCGATTCTGGAGCTGTTTGTTTTTCATGTCCAATATGCGCATAGGATGCACTTGCAGAACACCTTCTTGCTCCACCTGGATCACATTCCAATCAATTACATGATTAGCATTAGGCATATACTTTTTAAGAAATGAAACATGAAACACATTATGTACAGTCATGGATGCAGGTAATGCAAGCATATATGCAACTGGCCCAATCCTTTCCAGGATTTCAAATGGCCCACAAAATCTGGCCGCCAACTTGGCGCAACTTCCCAGGTTCAGGGAACTCTTGTTAGCTTTCACTTTCAAGAAAACATGTTCACCCACTTTGAACTCTCTGTGGGTTATGTTCTTATCAGCATACCTTTTATGCCTGTCCTGGGCAGCTTTCAAATTCTGCTAAATTTTTATCATTTGTTCCTCCATCTCCTTGAGCAACTATGGCCCAACTACTGTTCTATCAGCTGGATTATCCCAGCTCACTGGAGTATTTCAATTTCTTCCATAAAGTGCTTCAAATGGGCTCATCTTCAATGATGCATGATACCCATTGTTGTAGGCGAATTCTACCAAGTGTAGGTAGTCTTCCCATCTTGATGGTTTGTCCATCACATACATTCTTAGTATGTCTTCTATTACTCTGTTCACCCTCTCTGTCTGTCCATCATAATTAGGATGATAAGCTATACTAAAGTTCAAATTTGTTACGAATCCTTTGAACAATCCTTTCCAGAAATTCGAAGTGAATTTCGGGTCTCTGTCGGACACAATCGTTTTAGGAATTCCGTGCAATCATGTCACTTCCTTTATAAAAATATCAACAACATTTGTTGCCTTCTAAGTAGTTTTTGGAATAAAATGGGTAGCTTTTGTAAGCTTGTCCACCACCAGCATGATCGAATCATGCAGCTTGCCTGTCCAGGGCAATCCTGTAATAAAATCCATCATTACTACTTCCCACTTCCACTCAAGAATGGGTAAAGGTTGCAACAACCCTTCTGGGTGCCTATGCTCAGCTTTAACTTTTTGGCACTCCATACATCTAGCGATGTATTAAGCGATCTCTCTCTTCATACCCATCCAAAAGTAATGGCTCTTGACTGCTGCTACTATTTTCTGGTATCCAGGGTACCTTGCATAAGGCACATTATGCATCTCCTACAAAATCATATGTTTCAAGCACTGGACATTGGGTACAAAAATTATGTTCTTATACAGCAGTATTCCATCTGTTTCCAATTTATAAATTTCCATCTTCTGTGGCATCTTACCCTGCTGTAGCTTGGCTACCAATTCTCTGTACTGCAGATCTGCATTTGCAGCCTCCAGAATTATGCTTTTAATAATAGTCTGATACATGCTAATGGTTGTAGCATGTAATTCATGCACCCTCCTGCTGAGTGCATCAACCACTTTATTCTCCTTTCCTTTGATATGCTTGATCTCAAAGTCATACTCACACAAAAATTCCATCCACCTACTTTGTCTAGCGTTTAAGGTTGGTTGATCAAACAAATATTTCAAACCGTTATGGTCTATTCTGAGTTCAAACCTCCTTCCCATGAGGTAATGCCTCCATTTCTTTAGAGCATGAACTATGGTTGCCAACTCCAAGTCATGGGTTTCATAGTTCTTCTCTTGCTCTTTTAATTTCCTGGACTCATAACAAATTACAAATCCATTCTGACTGAGGACCCCTCACATTCCTTCTTTGCATGCATCAGTGCATACTATGAAATCTGCATTTGGATATGCAATCCTCAGGATTGGAGCATTGGTTAACAGCTACTTCAATCACTGGAAACTTTCCTCACATCCCTCTGTTCAGTGAAACTGCTTCCCCTTTCTTTGCAAGGAAGTGATAAGGTGAGCTATCTTGGAAAACCCTACGATGAACCTTCTGTAATAACCAGCCAATCCCATGAAGGATCTAACTTTCGTTACGTTCCTTGGCGCTGACCATTCTCTAATAGCTTCAATCTTCTCTGGGTCTACCGCTATCCCATCCTTCGAGATAATATGTCCCAAGTAATGGATCCGCTCCTAATAAAATGAGCACTTGCTCAGCTTGGCATACAGTTGGTGCTCTCTTAGCACTTGCAACACCATCCTCAGATGTTGTTCGTGTTCTTCTTTGGTCCTGGAATACACCAGAATGTCATCCAGAAAGACAATGACAAACTTGTCTAAATAGTCCCTGAATACTCCATTCATCAAGCTCATAAAAACAGCGGGTGCATTTGACAGTCCAAACGGCACCACTGTGAACTCGTAATGACCATACCTTGTTCTAAAGGAGGTCTTGCTGATGTCTTCGTATTTTATTCTTACTTGGTGATATCTCGATCTTAGATCTATTTTCGAAAAGATCTTTGCATCCGTCAACTGATCGAAGAGATCATCAATCCTCGGCAGAGGATACTTGTTCTTCACCGTTACTTTGTTCAATTACCTGAAATCGATGCACAATCTCAGTGTCCCGTCCTTATTCTTTATGAACAGGACCGGGGCACCTGAAGGCAACATGCTTGGGCATATATACCCCTTCTTCAGAAGTTGTTCAAGCTGAAGCTACAACTCTTTTAGTTCTAGCGCACTCATCATGTACGGAGCCTTTGACACTGGAGTTGCTCTGGGCATCAAGTTCACAGAGAGATCGATATCCCTTTTCGGAGGTAGTCCAGGTACTTCCTGGAATACATCTTCGAACTCTTTAAGTACCTCATCATCCTCAATACTTGACACCTTATCCTTAGGCGTTTCCCCCACATGGGCTGCAAATAATTGATAGCCTTTTCAGTAGCACTTCTTCAGCTACATTGTTGAGATTTGTCTAACAGTAACAACTCTAGGAATTCCTTGGACGACTCTCTGATTCCCTTCTTCATCTAATCAAGTGAATGCCTTGTTCCGACAATCCAAGATGGCATGGTGTTGGTCCAACCAGTCCATCCCAATTAGACAGTCATAAGAGCCTAACAGTAGAATGTTCAAATCGACCTTCGTGCTTAGTCCATTCATGTCTACAGGACAGGACTTGACTAACTCTGTGACTTTCCTCTTGGTTCATGTAGCTAGCTGCACTAACCAAGACTTTTCATGTTTACTTCTTATCAAATGCAAACTTTCTACCACTCTAGGGTCTATATAACTATGGCTAGCCCCTGAATCAACTAAAATAGTAAATGGTTGGTTTTTTATCATACCTTCTACTTCAATCATGTGCGACTGATACTCATCTTGCTTGTTGTCCAGGGCTACGTAGATCCTTGGAATTCTACTGCCCATGTCCTCCATTGTTTCAACCTGCTGAACATTGTGGAGAACTCTTACTTTATCATTTATGTGGGGGCAATCCCTGTACCTATGGTTTTCTTTACAACCCCAACATTCCATAGGTGGCGGCCTTGACATTTTCCCACCCACTTCAACCTTCCTGGGCTCTCTAAGAGACGGCTATCCTTGAGGACTATTTCTGAAAAAGCATGGTTTACTTCCCTTCTACCTCTGTTCTTTCTTGAACTTTTTCTGGCCATCCCAAGCCTTCCGAAAGGTAGGCTTTTCTCTTTGTTGTTCAAATAAGCACTTCGCTCTTCTTATCATTTCTTCCATAGTCTTTGGGTCATCATACTTAATCTTATCCCCAATAGGAGGTGGTAATCCACTCAGGTACCTCTGAATCTTGACAGGCTCATCTTTGATGAATGGAACATACTTCAATAATTCCAAAAACTTTCATTCATACTCATCAATGGTCTGGTTGTCCAGCTTGAGTTCAAAGAACTCTTTCATCTTTCTTTCATAATATCTTTTAGTTAAGTATTTCCTCTCGAAATACCTCTTGAATTCTTTCCATGTGATGTCCCTTTCCCTAATGTGTTGCACCTGCACAAGTTGATCCCACCACATGGATGCCTTTCCCTTCAATTGATACATGGCAATCCTACCCTCTGCATGAGAGGAATAATTCTACAGTTAAAAGTATTTCCTCATACCAATCAACCAAGTTTCGGCATCTTCCTCCTTCTTATGTTCTCCATCGAACGTTGGAGGCTTGATCTTGTTCATTTCCCCTTTCAGTTCATCCATCTCAGATCTCCTGTGCTTTCTCGTAGGAGATGGGCTTGAACTACTGTGTGCTTCCCTACTGGAATTTTTTTGGGAGCGACGACGATGTCTGCTAACAGTCCTTGATTTTCTTTCCCTCTTAGGGGTCCTGCAACTCTCTATCTTGCTTGAGTCACTCTCCTTTTCCAATTTCTTTTCTATTCTTTCCAAACTCTTCAACATCCTTAAGTTGAATTCACCCTGCTTATCCCTGACTTTCATGAGCGTTCGACTATCAACTTGGCAAGCCTGGGCATCTTTATTCTTTCTTTCAATGATTTTCATCATATGTCCTTCCTTATCCATCTCTTTTCCTTGCCCATTAGAGTTTGACCCTTTGACTCCCAATTTGACATTCCTTCCTTCTCTTTTGTTCTCTGAATTGGAGGCAATCTGCACCTCTTCCATTCTCTGCTCTCAACAACAACCCTATTCGGTTCTGGCACTTGCTAAGCTTCTGCAAACACACATGCAGACAACAGGGATTTGTCAGGTCATCATTCTTAGCAAATTCCACACATTCTAAACCATTCTGATTTAAGAAAACGCTTCGACTTCACAAATTTTATGAGTTCTACTCGGCTCTGTAAGTTTTGGGTGATAGCTCCCTCTTTCTTAGCCCCTACCCTCGTAACCAAAGGTCGTGACCAAATGCTAGACTACTAGTTGCTACTCGGGCTTTCGACCTTCAAAGAGTTTAAGGTACACAAATCTATCTCCCGGAGTTTTGATTTACCGAATTCGCATAAATTGGGTGGATCGATGGTCCACGTTTACCCAACATCCAACGGTTAAAAATCTGCTACGGTTCTTCCGTCTTCGAAGATTTCGAGACTTCAAAACTTCGAGTTTCGGGGTTTCGGTAACCGGGAGTTCGAAATGCAGCAACCCAAACCACTGGTCACTCAATTCCTTGAACTCTGATACACAAGTTCTTGTACGAGATCCAACGATCCTCGATGATTTGGATCCAACGGTCCATATCTTTTCGGAGTTTCATGAACCGGGAGTTCACGATACATCCACTCCAAATCTCTTGTCACTTCAATCCCTGAACTCCAATATGGAAATTCATGTATGAGATCAACGACTGTGAGCCTCCCCTGATCCGACAGTCTAGATCTCTCCTAAGCTTACACCTGTCGAAGCTCTTCAGCCCTAACTTCCTCGCTAGTTGGTTGGATCCGACGGCTCATGGGATTTCGACACTTCTTACTCGAAGCGCTCCATCGTTTGATTCTACCCTTGTTAATCTCTTTCGCGATTTGGGACTTGGAGTGACCAAGAATTTGGCCTGCGCTCCAAGTTCACGATCCCCGAATTCACGAAATGATCCAACAGATCAAACAAACCACGATCAATGAACCACATTTATTCTGGATCCTAGTGTGGCGAGTTTCTCCATCCACTGACCACCTTGCAACTTCTGGCTATCTTACAGTCCTCGCGATTTCGCGAGTTCTCCACAGAGAATTCTGACCGTCCAACTCTGCTTCTCAAGGACTTCTGGCCAATGACTTGGTACCCTCCTTCTGAACTTTCATATGCTTGATCCAATGGTCCTGATTCCCCACGATCTGATGACTAAGATCTCATCGGCATTTTGCGTATCAGGATTTCGTGTGTCACGAGGTCGAAAGATTTTCCACCTTCGTCCTCCCTATTCCCGAAATGTCGATTTCTTCCTAGATAATTAATGGTCCAGATATCTCTTAGATCGACGGTTGTGAGGGTTCTCCTTTCCTCCCAAACAAATTTTATGGCTCCAACACTTCTAGTGTGGAGTTCTCTCTCTCCCTGTGGCCATATACCACACCGGTTGTAGTTTTATAATACCACTACACCTCCTGAGCTTTGTAACACGGTCAAGTAGTCCGTTGACACTCAGAAACATTCTGAGGTCTAAAATTAGTCCTCCAAACACAATTTATTTTCAAAACCTCAGTTCAAAGACCACTTATCCAACCCATCCAGGCTCAGCGTTGAAACTAGGCTCTGTGATCAAAATCTGGACCAGGGGTCAAATTGAGCTCAAAAATCAAAGTTCTTGGAATTGCCTCAAAACAAATGGGTTTGTATCCCTCGTCGTCACGAACCCAACGCAATTCGTTTTGTCTCAAACGGACGTCAAGAGCGAGAGATATCGCGATCTGTCTGAATCGTCAAACAGTAAAAAAAATGGATGCTGACTGGGCAGCCCATACAGTCCGTACGGATGCTGACTTGACATGTCCGTACAATGACGTGAAACGTCCGTACGCTGAGGTGATAGAGGTGACGTGGCAGATTTTGGTTGGCAAGTGTGGTCGAATCATTTGTCGACACGTGGCATGGTTTTGGCAAATGGTAAGGTGCCACGTGGCCTAGTCATGGGCTGCCACATGGCACCCCTTTATTGGTTGTTTGGTTTATTAAAATTTTTATGGACTTCGTGGGGTTCGAACCGTGAACCTCCCCCATAGTCCAAAGCCTTTGCAAACTCCACATTACCAACGCGCCACGGTTTGATTCTTGTTTTATATATGAATTAATATATATTTAAATTTGAATTCCTTTGTGGTTGGCGCGGGGGTCCGGGCGGGGGCTTAGCCCCAGCCCCCGGTCGCATTACATTCATACCATATGACCATTGTGTGCACGGGGAGCGCGCGATTCGTTTTAACCCTCGGTTCTATTATTTAAACATATGACCACAGTTGGAGCGCACAGAGGTGGTTTCAAACGGTTATGGTTTAGCCCTTTTTGCACTAAGCCTGAGGTCTTATGGACCTTCATGTGCCCGAGAGCTTGGCGGTTAGGGGCTGGAGGCGCCCTAATCGTCCTACAGTTTGGACCGATTTTCGGTTATGCGCGGGGCTAGGTTTTAACGTGCATTTTGGAGCGTGTTCTTGGTTCATGCACACAGAGGTGCGTTTTGGCGAACCAGTTTCAGAAAGCTTGAAGGAGGAAAATGGAGGAGGCCTAACTTCTTCATCTTTTGGCCGATTGAGGTGCCGTAAAAGCCCAGCTAGGGGTTTTTGGACATGCTGGATCCATTGGTGCTGTTTTCAAGGCCATTTGAAGACTTCTTCTACAATTTTTTCACCATTGAAGTTTCAGCAAGCTCCAGGGAGCTTGAAGCCCTCATTGATGGAGGACATGGTTTGGTGAGCCTATGTTTGTTTTCTGTGACTGAATAATCATTTTTGGCTAATTAATATGCTTTGAACACATTGGGACAGGTTTCAGAGGCTTTTGAGGACTTTTACAGGTGTATTTTCCAAAGAGAAGCTCAGGGAAGCTTATGGCCACATGTAGAAGAGGTCATGCCCGGATGAGCCATGATCCGTTTTCAGAGTTCTATTAGTCATTTTTGGGGTTTTTATGTGTTCTGATCTCAATGGTACAGTTTGTTTTTCCATTGGAGTTTATCAGTAGCTTGTAAAATAACTTTTGACTAATTAATCCCAGAGAGCCAAGTCCATTGATGGAGGCTCAAGGAGATGTAGCCCAGAGGGGGGTGAACTCCTTTATCATGTTTTTCTTGTTGCACGTTTGATGGTTTATTTGCTGCAATTTGTGTTGCTGTGTAATTATTTCAAATACATATTTAACCATCTAAAAGAACAATTCCTCACACATAAACATTTACAAGAAGATGCATGAACGTAACACATAAGTTTATCTTGCATATTTATACACATGAAGCAAGGTCCTGTAAAGTTTATTTTAATGAAGTAGAGGGTGCTTGCATAGCATAACAAGTCAGCCTTCTATTTTCAGATCACTCTGATACCATACTATAACGTTCCCCCACCATCAACCCCATGGTCAGGCCAACATTACTACGAAGAAAAACACTATTGTAACATATTATGCATTCGTATGAAATACAATTGATTAATTATAGTTAAACACGGCGTAATCACATTAATATTGTTAGCATACATAATCCACGGAATTAACAATAATTCACGAATACAGCGGAACACATGTAAACATTGCTAGAATCACAGACATGCATATTTAATTGAAATTATACGCATGTATATACTTATCTTTTAGACTGGATGTAATTCACCAACTGCGTGTAGACCTCCCATGAACCTCCCAGCCTTAGACCGTGCTGCTCATCACTCTCAGCAGTAGGTCACCCCCGAGCTGGGACTAATCTCCACCGGGTAGGGATTCCTAGGCTAGGCAGGGAATACAGGAAGACAAACAGTCATAGGAGAAGGATTCTCTCCTAGGAGCCACTTATGCCCACTGTCCACAGACTCTCATTCCCCACATGTCTGTCCCACCCCAGGAGTATACACCTTCACTGTCACCAAGACAGTCCATCGGCTGCTAACCTCCCTTCCCTTGGGCTTTAGCAACAGACCGGACCGGAAGTCTCCAAGCTCTGTGGCAGCTACAGGACTCCTTCCAGGAGTTCTCACTTCCTCCGCACACTCTCTCACCTAGAGAGAGTCGCTCACAGACTGGGTAACCTGCCTCTTCAACAACAATCACCTCACTTACACTAGCCAACAAGCCACATGCAATCCAGCACTGCGTGGCCACAACAGTCAATTGGGAAAATGGGTATGGACACCTGAAACGGAAACGATCAGCGCTAAAGCATAGCACGGCTCTACAATTACAGGATGCGTTAAGCTTTCCGGCAAGCAACACAGGATGCACGGCTTAGCAATTACGGAACATTCAGTTCTCCCAACTAGCAATAAGGAACATACTGATCTCTCTGGTTTCATAGATGCGTGAGGTGTACAGAGGTTCAATCACAGAGGCCAAATGCGTACAGATGGAGGATGGAGGAATTGGAAGGTCAAACCCCGAGTTTAGGTGATGGTTGGAGGAATGCCCACCCAACTCCTATGCAACAGTCAATGGAATGGAAAGAGAACCCCCAACATGGCTCATTTCCTGGGTTAAATCGCATGCACCTGGGTCGACACATGCCACCCATGAAGCTGCATGCATCCCTCCCTAGGAACTTAGGAAAAAACACATAGATTTCATATGGCTTTTGGGATAATATTAAAATATTATTCCCAAGGACTTAAGCCCCTAGGCTCCACACTTGGCCTCTCTTTCCAACCTTCTAGCCCCCAATCCCTTACCCAGGTTTTGTGGAAGCTTAGTCCCCCATCACTCATTCATCATGCTCGGTCCACATGCAGAAATGTTTTGTATTAATACTGTGCATAATTACATGTACAAAAATCAGGCTCCTCACCTTCAACACTTAGGCTCCCTGGCCTAATAACACATAAGCCCACTAGCTTATATAACTTGGCTCACCAGCCTTATAAACTTGAATTATAGTTCATAAACAAGCTTTATACTTCATAGACATGATTTACAATAGGGCTCGGCCTTGGGGACATTACAACCTAGGCGCCTAAGAGGTGAGAAAGTGTCTAATGTGGACCCTAGTCATTTAATTTGTGAGAGACAAATTAAAAGGTGACTTTATGACTTTAGTGAGAGGGTGAGTAAATAAACATTCAATCTCATCCACTCATCTCATATAATCTCAACCGTCGGATGAAAAGACTCTTCACCTTTCCTCATGAGGTCGACTAGGGTAGGAGGGTGCACCCATTCTTGGGTTGTTCAACATTTTTGAGAGAGAGTTGACAAAGGAGAAGTCGAGCAGACTTGAGGAGGAGATTTTTGATGCTAGGGGCATGCATTCCAAGGCTAGCATAGGCACAAAAATCGAGGAGGAAGGGTACAACATTCACACAGGTTGTATAGTCAGATTTCCAGTAGTTCGTATAGCTTAGTATTGGCACAAAAATCGAGGAGAGGTACAAAAAAACTGTTACAGGTCGTACAATACGTATTTCCAATAGTCCATACAGCTGAGTTTTGGCACAGAAAATGAGGAGAGGTACAGCCAGCTTACACAAGTCACACTGTACGGATTTTGACAGTCTGTACAGTCATTTTGCTGCACAGAAATCGAGGATAATTTCTGTGTGAATTTTTTGGGTTATTGGCATGGTTTTCAAGGTGGTTGTACAAGCATTTATTGCCCAGAATTTTTCTACAACACTTGGCACAAATTTCGAGGCAACCGTATAGCAAAGAATGAGGCAAAAAAATCGAAGAGCGGACCTGTGCTTCTATGCAAGAAATTATGCCATGAATTTCAAGGAGTTTGGCTCATATTTTGTGTGAAGGCTTGGCATGCTTTTCGAGATAAGTTTGTCGTTAAATTTCTGAAGATGAATATGTTGTAAAAGAATTTTCTCTGGAGCTTTGAAATAATAAAAACTCCCTCTCTCACTAGTTTTCCCCTTGTGGTTTTTTCTAGGGTCGTTGTTAGACCAAAAATCATTGTGTTAAATTTTTTGAGTATTGTGCTACTTATATGGTTTTATTTCTGCATTAAATATTGTTCAAAATCCTCATGTTTCAGTTCTGAAAAAGTTGTTTATATGCTGAGTTTATTTGGTTGTCATATAACTGGGTTTGGGCATTAAACATTGACTGAAAATCAGCGAGACTTGAAACTGGGTGGGGTCTAAAATTTTACACTAAATTGTGCTTGACACTGATTCACACCCCCTCTCAATATCGACACAATCGATGAAGGAAATTGGTCATTTAAACAAAGTACTCGAAGTCTCCCGTGGACCAAGAGAAACCATGAACATAAACATCACATGCTCTCCTCATTGGTTCATGGTTGCGGGATTGTAATGTGTTTTCGTTGTTTCTTGTGGAAGCATTGTGAAATATGGATATATATTTTCATGTGACTCGCAAGCCGCAGCCTACGAAGACGCAAATGTTGTGGCCATTAGTCCTTGCGGAAATGCCACAAAACTTTGATCTATAATTTCCTGGTGATCCGCAAACTGCAGATCATGCAGGTCATGCCTTTCTAGGCCTTACTGTAGCAGATCCCTCCCTTTGTGGGCCTCACCTTTGCGGATATACCTTTTTGGAAGTTAGCCATGCCAAAGTCTGTATCCTGTCCACAACCCTGCACCACAAATCTTTGTGCTTGGGAGACTCGTTAACCTTTTGTTTAATATAATACTTGGTGGGACTCTTCTTGTAGTGATGTCCAATCAGAATCACATAACAAATTGGTGGCATGACCGTAAACCCATAGACCACAGACTATGCGAGAAAACCTATGCAAGTTTTTCTCCAACTGAAGTAATAAAACGAAACCCTGCAGCTCACAACTCTGCATCTAGCGAATGTAATCCCCACAAAACGTGTTGAGCACACCCTCACCGGATATCGACCTTCTCTAAAGTTCCACAAACCTATGCTAGCACCTTGCAATCCTTCTTACAATGCAGGATGTTATGCAATCTCACCCATAGTTGATTGAGCTTTATAATAACCCTCAATGGAGGGTTTAAAATCCTAAAACCCATCCTCATTGCTACAAGATTTTTTGCAGTAGCAACTTCCTCTCTTTCAACTTAGGTGGCATAACTGATGCTAATGGAATTGTTAGTGAATCCTCTAACCAATGGTGTATCATTTTCACACTTTTAGCTTCATATTATATTTTTTATTTGTTTTCTTTTAAAATTTATACTTAATTTTTCTTTTCCACAATTTCGTAAAGCAGTAGAGACAAATCCTTAACATAAAAACTACACAACCAAAAAAGTATAACAAACATGTGGGATCTATGTGTCCTCTTAGAAAAGGGTATTTTGTTTTTTCAATTTATGTAAATAATAGAAAAAAAGTTGAGGGGAATACAAAGGTGTATAAAATGTTATTCAAATATTAATCAGTCCACTTTGAAAAATAATAAAAATCATAAATTTCCAAAAAAAAAATGATCAGAAAATTATACACTGAACACTAAAGTAGTTAAGAGAACAAAGGTCAACCATAATAACATAATCGACCATGATCAACTATAGTCAAGCATATTAAACCCTAGTCACCCATTCTCAATCAACCCTCGTCATAATCAACTATAGCATAACATGGTCAACCTTATTAAAACATGATTAAATATAGTGAAACATAATAACCATGATAACACATAGCCAACCATAAATATTTTAATATTATTGATATTATTTTAATTGAGACATATTGTAATGTCAATTATTTCAACCACATAATTAAATGTAAATGTGGTTCATATCCATCAATTGAGATCATTTTTCATTTTTTAATTATTATCACTGATTTATCTATATCAACTACCTTTAATTATATAACATTATCTAAATTTATATCAACCACCTTCAATTGTATAACATTATATAAATTAATGATTATATAAACAATATTACATAATTCTATATGTAAAAGTAATGTTCGGTGAAAGGAAGCACACGTTAAACAATTTCTCGATCTTTAAAAATATGATTGGCTAGAAGCAAGTTAGTGCTCCTGTGTTTAAAAGTATGATTCACTACCAACTTTGCCTGTTCTTTCAACGTTGCAGTTTCATTCCCAATCTGCTCTACCTGTTCCTTAAAGGGTTCTCGATTTTATTTCCAACCTGCCATGCATAGAATTTTTTTGTCTCCAAATAATTTTCTTCCAGATAATTTTCTTACACACGTCTCCAGACATAATACAGGGAAGGATGAGCACACCACCATTTAAAAAACAAAACTTGCGTCTCTTTTATAAACCAAATGTCGGTGTTCATTTGCTGTATAAATGAATATTTTTTCCCGGTGGATCTGGATATATATTAACATTCATTACATCGCAAATGTCGGCTCCAACTGAACAGGCGCCAATTTTTAATGTCCGGAACTTTTGCATGCTCATGACCATGGCGAATGTGTGGTCACGGCGTGACGCAAAATCCACCATTAACGTCGGGCGGCCGATGTTCGCCTAAGCGTCGTGTCGACGTGAGGGATTTCACCAATAAAAGAGAGAGAATGCCGGGCGGCCCGCACCCATTTTGTTGGGCCCCAGACTGCGCCTGCGCACAACTAAATAAAGACAGCCAATTCAATTAAAGGGGGTAATGTGTGTAAAAGGTTACTGATCTATTCAACGCAATTTGTATGGATGTTTGGGAGAAATAAATCCTTCCACCAACCAATAACACAAAGGGCGTGGTAGTGGAATAAAATGCATTGCGCACAAAAGATTATGCACTTTTGGTTCCAGTGGCTCCCGTTCACGTCACAGCGTGACATGTTACGCGCCGTACTGTAAGGGGGCATTCGATTCGCAAGCAACTCACGAGTCACACCTAATTCAACCGACGAGGAGAGGCGCCGTAGTTAAAGGCCCCTCTACTTTTGCTTTATAAATCTTTTACGGAAGTAGCCGACCGGAATAAGAAATATCAGGTCGTATTGATGTTGGTTACTGTACGTACTTTAGTAGCTAGATTTGTTCGTATGGATCTTTGTTTACGGAAATTTGGTTTTAATATCAAATTTTATGAATAGTTGGTACAGAATAAATATAATAAAGCTAATTAACATTTAGTAATAGATCTACCAAATTAATCAATATTAATTTCAAAAATTTATTTATTTTTGAATGCATAAATTGATTTAGTATCTTAGTCTAAATATTCTAAATTTTTTATCTTTTTCTGGGACTAGTAATTAGGTAATATGATTGTTGACAAATTACAATTTTACAATGTTAAAATCTTATTTTTGAATGCATAAATTGATCTAAATCCCTCAAAAACCCCAAAGCAACTACAATATGTATACTAAACCACTGAAATCTGCCATTCCACCTATTTTTCTAAATTTCTGATCCATTTTTAACCCAAAAAAAATACCATACAAATAATAAAAACGTATAACATTTAGAATATGAGGTTTATAATATGGCCAAATGAATGATACAACTTTCCAAAGAATATTTTTCCTCTTTTAATCTAAAGTATTTGTTTAATATCCAACTACTATTATCCCCACGCATGCAACCCTAAAAATCAAATTGATGAAATAAAAAAATATTAATGTAAAACGAAAGCACCAGGCGATAAAAAACTGCGGTGCGCCGCGGTTAGTGTTCGTGTACGTGCGTAGCACGGCTTATGGACAAGAAGGCAAGGCGTGGGTCAGTGACCACCACCTAAATTTGGGCCCGCGAGCGGGTCTTCTTTGTGAGGGGTTCTTGGTGAGTTATGTCGGAATCCGGCCCACTTCAACTTTTTTTTTTTTTTCAACTTGATTCGGTGCAAATTCTGGATTTTTAATTATTTGGATCGTGTTTTAATAGAACAAAAACATGGTGAATAGATTTCTTATACTAAGGGAATATCCTTTAAAGTTGTGCTTTCCATTAAAATTCCTCCTCCAATAATAAGGCGCGGTTTGAATGACCCGGAAGCCGGTGTTCGCGTTTTATGAATTTTTTTTTAATTTTTTAATCGAATGATGTTATTTGCTGTTAGAATGATGTTTTTTTTTTTCAATTTTTTTTTTGATTTTGACTTAATGATAAATGGTTGGATTTAAAGATTTGAGTGGTTAAGTGTGTATAATTCTTTCAAATCCAGTGATAAATACTTGGATCTAAAAATTTAAGTGGTTAAGTGTGTACAATTCCTTCAGCAAGTTGGATCCATTTATATTTAAACAACAAAAAATAAAGATTTTGTCCAAATTTAAATCACCGAATTCCGACCAATTCCAACTAAAAAACACAAAAAATAACATTTAACAAACGCCTTTTGTTTATATTTATAGCGTAAATTCGAAGAGATTCCATTCGTTGAACGTCACCTTGAATGTGGGTGTGGGACGCGGTACGCCCATTTCCTGATTACTTTTTTATCAGCGCTCGATTGATTTGTCTGTACATTTTCCTGACAGTGCCACTGTTTCTGTGGATTCTATATTACAGCTGGAAACTGTTCTCCGCGAAAAGCGTCGTAGTCAAGTGTGCTTTATACAAGTTTGTACACAGTGGAAGTAGTAAATAAAATTATAAGCGTACGAACAATTTCGTTCGCCAATGAAATGCTGGCAAAACACACCATTAAAAGTAAGTATGGAAGGATTTCGAACCTATATAGATCTGAAAACTACGGAACAGCCGTTTATTCGAAGGGATTGATATCTTGGTTGTTTGGGGATTCACAGATTGATATGTTGGATATTGGCTATTGAGATTGGGCGGGCAAAATACAGCCGGCTAAGCAGCATCTACAGCAAGTGATATATACATTTCGTCAGTGATATATACATTGCGAGATATATTTTTAGGTATATATCAAGGTAATTAGTTGAAGAATATACCACCAACCACATTATTGAATGATGTATAACAGGTTGCTTAATTGAATAATGTATAACAAGTTGCTTATTGCTAAGCTTGAGATTAAGATTTCATAAATTTTGACAAATATCATTTCATAACATTATTGTCTTTCAGTTTCCTTTATATTAAATAGTGTGATAAATATTAAATTTCTATACTATCTTATTTTTGTGTAATGAAGAAGGTTAAACTATTTTTTTATTTAATTTATTATGATTAAAATTTAATTTGATTTTTTTAAGTAAAATTATAATTTTGGATGAGTATAAAAATGAATTTTGAATTAGTAAAACTGTTTTTTATAATTTTAAATATCTTTTTGTTTCGGAGTATAATCTAAAATTGTTTATTTGGCTAATACTTTCTGGGATTTGAAGAAAGAAGTTAACTAACCAAGATTCAGAGGCATCTGACAGGTATGAAAGCCTGCCCCTGTCTCTCTGCCTAAGAATAGTCACTGGCTGAATGAGCATAGCCTCCACAGGACAGTATGGCATGGATGGCACAGGGCTGATAAAGCACGGCACAGCATGGCACAGCAATAGTGAGCTGCCGCTAGCCGATAACGGGGGGCAAATAAGGATTCGTCGTCTTCTCTCTGCCGGGAAGAATCGAACCGTAATGATCTCGTAATCGTGAAGATGGGATTTGAAGAAAGAAGTTAATTACCCAAGATTCAGAGGTATCTGACAGGTATGAAAGCCTGCTCCTGTTTCTTACAGATTACCAAGATCCATAGATATTGACAGGTATGAAAATCTGACTCCTTACATACTACCAA
>ML777609.1:762027-776801 GCA_009831015.1 Picea engelmannii
TATATATATATATATATATATATATATATATATATATATATATATATATATATATATATATATATATATATATATAAGTTTTATAGGCTTATTTTATGTAATTCATTATATAAATGGATATGAATTTAGATTAAATAAATGTATGAATGAATAATGTTGATAAAGTATATTATTGAAATTAATAAATAAAAGATCAATTCAAAGTAGCAGTTGCTCTACAATTCAAAGTAGTAGTTTCCCTCATCTTTTCTATGAGTGTATACATACTTGTGGTGAATTAATAGAACTTGGTTAAGCTTCACACAAATATGTTTGAGTATTTACATCTATGCGTGTTTAGTCAAATGTAGTACTTTAGTTGTTTCTTGAATGTTGTGTTGAAAGGCTAGTTTTATCATCTAACTCGAATTTCTTCCTGGTGGGTGACACGAACACGAGAGAAACCTACATGGAAAACCAAAAACATTATGAGAGATATTAGAGATAGATTTTTGCAAGTTTAGGAATATGGGATTGTGTTCTGGATGAAGGAATATGGTATTGCTTATGTTGTTGATATATTTTTAGAGATGGTCATTGAAGATGTTCTTGATGTTCATTGAAGATATATCAAACGTGTTGGTTTTGTCGGATGTTGCAAAATTTGCAAAGAAGAGTTAATGAAGATGTTGATCTTCATGATGGATGTATAACTCATAAATATATAACTTGTCAAACCAGTGAGAGAAGAAAATTGAACTAGAAAACTTGAACCTTCTATCATAGAGGGTATCCACTGTAACGATTTGAATCCTTTAAATATTAAAGTGTGTCAAGGAGAAGCATATGAGTCGATTTTAATCTGATGTGTGTGATTTTACGAGTCATGACCATGGTTTGAAGCATGTGTGGGTGGATACAGTGCACTTAGATTATTTTCAACATGTATAATATTCGACTCAGAGAGTTTGATCCAATCTAGGAGAAAAAATGATATATGCGAAGACACATGCTCAATTATATATTGTTGCTTATATGTAGGGTCATAATTATTGGCATGAATAAGGAGAGATCATCTTGATACCCTCAAGATGTTGAGCATCACTTGAGGATGCTAGGGAAGCTAACAACAAAGGTGGCAATAGAAAGATTAATAAATGCTTCTAGTCTTCTTCAAATTAAAAGTAAGGAACAATGATAATGCATTCATTCAGATTTTCATAGGTTAAATTCATTTCTTCATGTTTTTTTATGGAAAGTTTATGTGAGAGTTTATTGTACTCAATGAATGTTTCAAACTATTTTGAACTATCTAGTTAGATCCATATTCATGAGAACAAAATCTCATGAAACAGCTATTAATGAAGATCAATTAATATTATTATAATTAAGTTAATCAATGTTCATAGTGTATCATAATAGGTTAGTCATAAACCTTAATCAGTTAATAAATTAATTACTATTTTTCTTCTTGTTCCAAAGGATGTGAATCAATGGCTTCTAAGATTCAGTTAGAATGAGACCACCGTCCATATTTAAATTATGCAGATGTTTTTCTATATTGACAACTTCCCATATTAGTCTCATGTTATAATGCTCTTTGGTTGCAAATACTCATGCATGTTCAACATAGATATGATTATTAGATTCTTGAGAATGCTCAACCAATGTCAAATTTTTGGCTCTATCATATATGATGTCTACACATTAGTCCTTCAATGCTACTTTTATCAAACAGCCACTCTCACGGATTTACACCTTACCATACAAACATGGAATTGAATAAACACCCTTCTTATGCTTTGGATGAATCGGATCAAGTTAATTTTTTCTAACATGTTTCTCAAGGAGTTTAGGGGCAAGAAATCTATTTGATGTTATTTTTTCTAAGCACCTTTGCAATTTTATCAGTTGTCCCTTGAATGTAAGGGAGCACAACTATTTTTTTTTTCTTATTTTCTTGGCTCTTTCTTTCATTACTCCATGCTTTCCTGAAATCCTTCTTATAATTTTCTCTCTTAGAGCCATTATTGTTAAGAATTTTTTTAATATTCTTCAATTCCACATTAAGGTATTCCCTACCCGTGATTTTGATTTCCTTGGTGGTAAGAGTATTCATAATATCTAGCTTATGATGTGATTTTGCTTATATGTATATTTTTTAGTGTGGGCTCTCTTATGGTAAAATTGGTGTGCGAGAAATCCATCCACCTTTTTAGTATTTAAAACATCAAGGAATGACATGAGGTTGTTCTTCTAGATTTCCATGGTAAACTTTATATCATCAGACTGTGTAACACCCCATCTTTGATCCCCAATGTAGCATTGTATATTTGTAAGTATAGTGAATGGTAATATGTAATATGTAAACATTGTACAATGCAAAAATAATAAAATGTAGTATACCACCAGCTGTAGATGTAAGGTACCAGAAGGACATATGCAGAGTAGTAGCAAAATTATTACAAAAATTAGTGAAGAGAAAGAGACAAAATAGTAAGCACAATGACAATATAGATCCAATTGATGATATATTTATTATCTCGAGAGCAAAGTTCACGTACCTCTTTGAGGGGGAAACCTCCAATAGAGAAGAGCTCTAGTACAAGTGATTTCCAAGACAACCTTTTCCATGCTTTCTACCCCTATTTATACTATTTCTATCTTCTAGAGAACATTCTAGAGGTGGAACCTTCAAATAAGTCTTCTTACATTAGGCATGTTCACATTATTACATAGGCCTTATTTACTATTGATGGTATTTATTACATAGCAAAACATATTATTCTATCTACTTGAGGGTTAGAACCCTAACTTGCCCTCCCCCTTAAAGAACAACCCTGTCCTAGAGGCTTGAGATGTGGGATTTGCTAGAGAATGGCGGTCGACTCCCATGTGGCATCATTGGGTGGTGTATCCTTCCATTGTACTAAAACTTTTAGAATAGTGCACCGACGGAGACGACGCTCGCATTGGGCCACGACTACTTGTGGTTGTAACCAAATGGATCCTTCTTCATCCAATTTTGGGAGACTAGTTTGTAGTTAGAACTTGGTTCCAATCACCTTCTTTAAGAAAGATACACAAAAGACTGGATGGATCTTAGAGTGACTGGGAAGAGCTAACTTATAAGCCACATGCCCTACATGCTTGAGGATTGTATAAGGGTCATAAAACTTGGGAGCAAGTTTATAACAATGATCGAATTTGAGTGAAGTTTGCTTATAAGGTTGGAGACGAATAAACACCTAATCCCTTTCACAAAACTGATGTTCGCAATGACATTGATCAGTTTGTTGTCGAATTACTGAGAGAGGGGGGTGAATCAGTAATAGAGCAATTTAATCCTTTTTCACCATAAAATGCACCAACCTGTAATCAACTTGTACCATAAACAAGTGTATCAACCATGCACCAACCTGTACCAAACAACCTGTAATCAACCTATACCATAAACAAGTGCATCAGCCATGCACCAACCTGTACCAAACAATCTGTAATCAACCTATACCATAAACAAGTGCATCAACCATGCACCAACCTGTACCTCAACCTGTACCATGAACAAGTGCACCAACCATGCACCAAACCTATACGAATAACATGTCACGACAACCTGTCCAAACAACCTATCACAACAACCTGTCTCATCAATCTTATCAACCAAATCAAATCAACTCACCAATATCAATCACCAAGACAACTCTCAAAGATGTGCATCAACCAAGCATAACACAACAACTCATAATCATCACCAAGATCAATATGTGCTTCTAATAATATACCAATAAAAGTATGCTACATCATCCATAAACCACGTGTCAACAATACTACTAACAAGTGCCTCCAACCATGTACCAAGTATGTACCAATCATGTATCAACTACTCATCAACTATGACTCATCAAGATGTACCAACGTCATCAACTATACACCTCATGTATGTGCCAACTCATCAACTACTTGTCTCAACCATGTACCCAACATGTACCTCAACCAAAATCCCTCATCATTTTCATCATCCAAATCTGATTTGTAACTCTATAATAGACTTGGTGTATATGATCACATACCTGCAAACCTTCCTTAACGTTAACAACAAGAGACTAGCATTTTCATCAAACTTTACTTTAGTCTCACCTGACTAGTTTTGGATTAGTCAACAACCCTAACTTGAAATAATCATAACTATGTACTTGTAATGAATAGTACACAATGTTCTTCAATTTGTTTTATGCAATTCCTCCATGTGTCACTACTTGGAACCTCTCAGAAAATGAGTTATAGCAAAAATGGCATACCTTGTTGAATTATGGCTTATTCTAGAGAGCGAACTTGTAGAGCAGGCCCCGCACGGAATATTTGTTGTATGGATTTGAAAATTGTACACTGAATATTAAATATTGTACTATAACCAACACATTTGGTCTTACTGAATGTGGATATGTTATGAAGAAGTTATGACGTTTTTACCCGAAACACCTGTTTTAGACTAGTTTCAGGACTAGCCACAAACCCTATTTTCCATGAAGTGTAACTCCAAAAATACAATGACCCAAAAGATGAAATTTTTATCACGACTACTTGGATATGTTTCCTCAATGTCCTCCCAATTTCACGGTCTGAATCGTTCTAGAATTATTATTTTTTGCGAAAAATGGTGAGATGACATGTAAATAACATACCTTAGAAAGCAACATCAAAAGAATTTATCCTCCCTTGAATTTCAGCCTTCTTTACTTCACCTTCCGTCTGAAATTCGGCTTAGATATCCTTTGGTTACCTCGGTCACCTATAGATATTCAATATTCTCGAGTGTGATTAAAATAAGAGAGCATTGCATCTTATTTGTAATTTCATGTAGCTTCCTCAAGGGGTTATCTTTTAACCATCTTAACCCACTTTCCTTATTTTAGGTTTAACCTACTTCTAACCACTTGTAACTTAGTAATTTCTCCATTAAATTTATTATTTAAATAATTTATTTTGTATTTACTTTGACTTATAGTATACTCATCACTTCACTTTATTATTTGCCTTCTAAAATCTCGTAAACCACTTTGACCTTTTGGGGCTTCGAGATGACTCATGAGGGTTCTCCAACTTCACATGGCCATAACTCTCTAACTGTGAGGAGTTATGTAACGTTCCACATACCATCGGAAATGGAATGATATGTACTAT
This sequence comes from Picea engelmannii, assembly GCA_009831015.1. Classification (NCBI taxonomy): domain Eukaryota; kingdom Viridiplantae; phylum Streptophyta; class Pinopsida; order Pinales; family Pinaceae; genus Picea; species Picea engelmannii. The sequence goes on from ML777609.1 coordinate 767,191, forward strand.
CCATATAGAATAGTCTTACCTGCAAATATATCAAAACTCATACCATTATCCATCAAACAAACTTGGGTCCATTACCCAAACCTGGGTTCCCAACTTCACATGGCCATAACTCTCTAACCGTGAGGAGTTATGTGATGTTCCACATACCAGCAAAAAGGGCATGACATGTACTACCCATCTAGAATAGTTTTACCTTCAATTATATTAAAAATCATATCATTATACATCAAATAGACTTGGGTCCATTACCCAAACCTTTGTGCTACGAAATTCGCTACTGGACTTTCTACAAGGGTTGAAATCAATCACTAAGGGTTGACATCAATATACAATATCACTCTCCAATGGTTGACATCAATGACGACCAACAAACCATACAAACTTTCCATCAACCTAAGCCAACTGTCTGATAATCTCCCCCTTTGGAATTGATGGCAACACCAACATTGATGGCAACACTTAGTCATGATAACATTCATGCTTATACTCATCATCAATGTTTCTTTCTCTCCCCCTTTGACATCAATGGCAGAGGGTATTTCCCTTTGGGGCTGCTCCCCCTGACTGAACTCTCCTTGGGTTGCTCCCCCTGTCTACATGCCTCTGTGATCTCTCTTCAAGCATTTCTATCTTGCATTTGATAAATCTCTCCCCCTTTGTCATCAATGGAAAAGGTATGTTTCCATCCAGGGCTTCTCCTCCTAACTGAACTATCCTTGGGGATACTCTCCCTGAATGAACTCTTCCTAAAACTGATCCCCCAACCTGAACTATCCTCTTTATGGTGCTTCCTCGTGTAAATCTAAGTCATATAAGATAAGCATTCCAAATAATTCATTTTGGAGTAGAAATCACTCTGAGTCTCTGGCGAAAATACTCAAAGGCTCCCTTTGGAAGCGGTTTGTAAAGATGTTTTCCACTTGTTCTTTTGTGCCCACATATTCAACTCTAATGTTTTTCTCTGCAACCTGTTCCCATAGAAAGTGATACTTTATTGGAATGTGCTTCTTCTTGGAGTGCATCACTGGGTTCTTTGAGATATTGATGGCACTTATATTATCACAATAGATTGGAATGGTGTTGGAGGCAGGCCAAAGGCCAAAGAGGAAAAGAATGGCATTTTTGGGAAAGAAAGTGTGCACAAGAGAAGAAATAGCTGGAAGGAAACACAACACGTGCACATGCAAGGAAGGTGTGCACAAGGAAAGTGACAGCTGGAAGGAAGAACAACACGCATGGATGCATAAGAAGACCTAAGGATGGTAGGGTTAGGTTTTTGGTAAGGTATTGTAAACGATTGAAGAGCCCGAGATGTATAAATAGTGATACGTGGTTATCATAGGTTGTTGTTGTTGGCTTTTGTGTGGATCAGTTCAACTGGCGACAGATTACTATTATGCTATTATAAGTTACGCATGAGTTGATGCGATATGTAATGTTTTGTTGTAAGACCTATTTTGTAAGATGTTGAGCTAGAAGAGACGAGAGAAGGTAGATCTTGAGGATGAGATTGCAGGCTGAGGAGCCTGGTGCGATCTAGTTCGCCTCATATAGGTCTTACCCATCAGAGGAGAATTGTAAGCATGCGGCGTTGCAGAGATAGAACGACTATAATAAAAGAGATGAGAGCCAAATCTTTGTGGACGTAGCCCAGGAGGGGGTGAACCACGATAACATCTATGTTATGTGATGAATGTTTGCATATCTTATTGCCTAAAGCCTTTATCATTGTGTTGAATGAATGAGTTATTCTATTGCTTGTTTAGTGCTTTTGCGATATTAAGGGAATAAGCCTATGGATCTACTACATAAATCATGAATAACAGTATGTTGCATTTACAAGTGATAATGATGGTTCAATATTTAGCTCGCTTATATCACACTCAATCCTAGGCTGTAAACATCTGAGTATTTCAGCCACCCATTAAAGCTATCTCGGGTGAGACTGCGCAGCACATTCTGTGTGTTGTGTTGCCTTCTGGTTTACCAGGAGGGCTGATAGTTTTAGAGGCTTTGTTGGAACCTCGAACAGACATGAACCCTGGGTCAATAAACTCAGATAGTATATGAGAGAAGTAACCAACAAATGGTTATGTTGTCGTTGGTAGGAACATGAGAGGATTGAGTAGAGAAGATAACTCGAAGATCTATCGGAAGTAGCCTAAGAAAATGTTAGAGAAGATACCAATGAGCCATTAGGAGGGAATGTTGAGGCCGTGGAATCCCACAAAAGTAGAGATCGAAACTTGGCTAAAAACTAAGGAGCTAGAGTTCGCACAAAAAGACAATAGAAACCCTAGACTAACACCTCGCAATTATCTTGAGAAATACGTGTTTACTGATTTACACGAAGTATTTTTATGTGATTTTCCACATCTATTACAAAAGTGGATACTAATGTTGAAGGATAACCATGCAATGAACCGGATTCGACAGCTAGAGTGGACCCCAGTACAGATTGAGCAGCTTTAGTAGGCGAACAACAAGTTCACCCGCGCAGTAGACTTTTGGCTTGATAGTATTGTGGTAGGTTTTATCACAGAGTTTGCAGTAGACACAGTGAATTCGTACAACGTAGTGGAGCAACAGTTTCTATAGGGACCTCGAGGAAGGTACATTCAATCACTCTATACTTCGATTAAGATATTTCTATGTAACAAAGGTGTAATGACAATGGAATCAGACAACTAAAATTACATGCATGCATCGGGGAAGGGGGGAATCACTGACAAAAAGAGAAGAGATGGAAGGAGGAAAGGATAAGGGAAAGAAGGAAGAACCCTTGGACCCAATCATGATGGATGACGACTAGATCCGGTGGATCTTGGAGACAACTGGAAAGACGTGTAGCGGAGCACCCTACCAATACAAGGTGAATACCAAGAAGAGAGTTATAGCTGTGAGGGAAGGCTTAGCGAGTGATGAGGAAGAGGTAGAGGATCTTCAGGCTATGGAGCAGATTGAGGAAATCCCGCATGCAACATATGAGAGAAAGATGAGAGGTATAAGAGATGGAGGAGAAAGTATCCATCCTATCCATATTAATGTCAGTGTGGAACCCATAAACCCATGTGCGACTAATACACCAAAGAGAACACCACTGTTTAGACAACCGAAGTTCGGAGGAAGTCCGACAATAGGAAGTACATCTACACAAGGAGCAACAACTGGAGGAGCCATTTCAGGCAGCAGTAGTCATGAATCTACACCGCGAGGATGTAGTAGTTCAACTTTCAGAATGGCAGGACACAATCCCACCATCAGGTTACCCAAATTTCGAGGAGAAGCAGAACAAGACCTTAAGAAACATTTGTTCATTTGTGCAAAGATATGCGAAGAAAAACATATCACTGATGAAGATACCAAACTTGCGCAGCTAGCTATTACGCTAAGAGACCGTGCACTAGACTGGTACATGAGTTTAGACGTAATAGTGCCCCTGGGATGACAAGGACACTGGAAGACATTAAGAAGCTATTGATAAATGAGTTCTAGAAGCCGAGCGCAAAGGATCAATACATGAATGAGATGATTGAAATAAGACAGAAACCAGAAGAATCTGTATGGGAGATTGATTAGAGATTCAAGCGACTGAAGGGAAAGTTAAAATATCTCATGACCGAGATGCAACATAGACACTTGTTTGTCAATTCACTACTCCCACACTTAAAATCTCCATTGTGACAACAAAATTTCCAGACACAAGCAGAGGCTCTGCAGGTAGCCTTACAACTGGAAGAAAACCAATACCAGCAAACAAACCCAGCTATTGAAGAACTGAAGGAGGACTTGAAGAATTTAACATTTCAACTAAACTAGAATAAGAACAAAGACAAACGAGAAGTTGTTTGGTGTACCACATGCAGGAAAGAAGGACACCACAAGAACAAATTCCCAACATTCACGCAGTATATGGCAGCAGGAGTGCCAAATCCACTACCAATAGGAGGATTGTGGTGAGAAATCTGCAAGAAACTAGGTCACGACCCTTATCACTGCATGATGATGCCGAAATACCAGACAGTCCCGAAGAGCTCATATTGCACCTTTTGCAAGTCAATGGGCCATGATGACAAAGATTGCAGAACTATGGAGTTGATGAAGGAAAGGACATTAGACGCATATAGAATGCAAGCATAAGTGATGACTGGGCAAGCCGCACCACAATTTAATCAAGGTCCAGCTCCATACAACATTGCGCAAGAGCAGTATAATACTGCGCAATAAGCATATAATAACGCGCAACCGCAGTACAACATGGGATAGCCTCAATACAATACCATGCAGTATAATCAAGCACCTTCGTATAATGCGCTGAGAGGAGATCGAGCAGGCTACATAGGTGGAGGACGAGCAAGAGGGGGTTTTAGACGAGGTAGAGGACCAGTGGTGTGTCACAATTGTCAACAACCAAGACATTACGGAAGGGAATGTCCACTTACACCAACAACTTGTATGTATTGTTGCGCATCGGACCACGATAGAGAAAAATGCCCGACACTACTAGTAAAGATTCAGGAAAAGAGGAATCAGAACAACCCGAATTTTCAGTGGATTTTCGCCAAAGCAAGGGATGAAGGACAGAACATTAATATAGTTACTCACAGAGGAGCGAAAACAAGAGATGACAATGTTCGACAAGTGCCAGCACAAAATCAATGGATGAAAAAGAATGACGAACCAAGGAAGCAGTTCGACGTGCGGAAGGAAAAAGGATATTTAAGCAAGCTCGACAAGAATTTCAGAAGGAAGATATTACGATGACTTCAACTGCGCAACAAAGAAAGGAAGCACCTGAATACGAAATGCCTCCACTATTGGATCATACCAGCGAAATACATTCCATGGGCCAAGTAAGTACAATCAAAGGATTTTTGAAATCATGTGTAAAGGTATTAAGTGATCCATCATCTGTGAAAATCTTTCAAAACATACTAGAAAAATGTAGCCTCGAGATGGAAGAAAAGCTAGAACAAAAATCTGTCAATCACCTACACACAAGAAGAAGAACAAGTAGGGAATTTAGACTGAATGCCAACATTAGAGATTTCAATATGGGAGACATTATACTAGATCTAGGATATGACGTTAATGTACTACCAAAGAAGACATGGCAATGCATGGGAGAGCCCACATTAGGATATTCACCTATTCAATTGAAACTGACAAACCAACACAAAGTCCTATCGATAGGCAGACTGAAAGATGTGGCAATAGACCTATATGGACTGCACACTAAAGTAGATTTTGAAGTCATTGAAATAATAGTGGACGGCACGACACCTTACCCAACATTGCTTGGTCTGGATTGGGCATTTGACAACCAGGCCATAATCAACTTAAAGACCAGAAAAATGACATTTGAGTCAGGAGAATACAGGGTCATCGTGCCATTCGACCCATAAGAAGGAGAGAGGTTCGTAGAACCTACTTGTTTATACCTAGAGGAAATTGGCCAGTTGTATAGAACAACTACGCACGATGAGGATTACGTAAACCCAACTGCAGATGGGATACTCAGTTGGTGGAGCATCACTTCCTATGCAACAAATTCAGATACCGGTTTAGAGAACTGGAAACAAAGGCTACATGAAGTATCCACGAGGAGATGTGCATGAATAGACTGTGTCGTAAGATGGGTAGGCACATAAATCAGAGAACCACCTAGTTTCCACAGAGTAAACGATCTGGAGACATTCTTAGCACAATATGAAGATGAAGTCTTAGAGAATCAGAGACTGTTAGCACTAGATCTAGCACTCAAGGCCACGCCTGCACGATGGTGGGGCGCACACGAAGAGACAATCACAGACTGGTACCAATGCAAGCGGTTATTTTGCATAAGGTTCGATGCAGAATAGAAAAACAATAAACAACAGAAGTATGATGGACAAAGAGAACTAGTAGAACACTTGGAGGAGTGTAGAACACTATGGAAAATGACACCTCCAGAGGAATGACCTCATTATTTTATACATACTCTAGAGGGCATACTAGCAAACTGGTATACAAACCAGGAATTGCGCAAAAGAACTACGACCTGGATAACATTGCGATAGAATTTTACAGTCACTTCCAGATACTATGTATTGCTAGATATCAAACCAAATCCCATGATGCTATTCTGGGATTACAATTCCACTATCTAATATTGACCTAGTAAACTTGAAAAATTCCTCAATGTAGTTTCTGAATAGCCAGGGAACCTGCTCAAATCTGATTAATACATGCAATTCCCATATATAGAAAACATCCAGATAATGTAGACATGTTATCTACAACTACAGTATAACGTCCAGTAGCCAGAATCAATGGATAGTGGAGGGCATCTAATATAAGAAAAAATATACTACACAGACATGTTTCAACATCATAATATACCACCAGTAACCTTAAGATCAGAAGGGAAACTTTACATGGTATCCTAGGAGTACTATATAATGGTCACCACTAAATAACGTTGTTTCAGGATATCATAATTCTGGGCATTTTTTACCTTCTTCATCTTAAGACGAAAAGCAAAAAAATGTTAAGATAGAAATTCCTCTCATAATCTAACAAGTAATCATCTGTGGATGGAGAGGAATAAAGTGTAACGTAGTACTGGGTATAAAGAAACAAAATAGAAGCAAAGATTATCACTTACAAGTGTTTGCAGAGAATCGATTGTAGCAATGCCGAAATTACATGTAAAAATGAAAGTGAGAAGAATCGTTGGTACTGGTCAGAGATTCAGACATATTAAGACCAGAACACGAATGCTTACTTGACATTGTTTTGCAATATATAGGTAGGATAAGAAGTCACTGTTGCATCGTAATCGGGCTGAGATTTACCACTGTTGTATTCATTTTGACGCTATGCCAGTTGATTGACAATACCTATAAATTCTATTCCTTCTTCTGCCATTGCTCCCACTCGAACTAGGAACCCTCTTTCTTTCCTGCGAGTTATCTTTCGCTCTGATACCAGTTGTTAGAAAAACAAGATCGCAGAGCAATAAAATAAAACAAATGCAGAAATAAAACACAGAAGATACACAATACAATAGAGACACAGATATACGTGGTTCACCCAATGTGGGCTACGTCCACCAGAGAAATTGTCAGGTCCTTCCTTTTTATTATCCAGTAAAATGAAGGGATACAACCTACAACACACTGTTGTAACTTCCTCTTCTTTCTCTCACAATCTCCTCTCTCAGAATACATGCAATGCAATACTCAGCCAGAATACAAATGGCCTCATACAAAACAGTGTTTCCATCTAGGGAAAAAATCCCTAACATAATCTCTACCATCATATCTGTGACTTAATGATGAACATTCAAGATTGACTATGAAATTACAATATACATTTACAAGGAAATTTTTCCTTCATGGGCCCACTGGCTCCCAGACCCCACACTGGGGGAAATCCCCCCCCTGCAAGCCCCCCACGTGGAGGGGTGTATAGTCTTCATGGGGTATAAACACGGCTGAAAATAAAAACCTCTGAATCAGGAATATAATCAGGCTCCACAACCAACATGTAGTTCCTAAGCCCACTTAGGGAGGAGATCATGAGGGCTATGTGTGATTCACCTTTGGTAGGGTATTCTAGGTACTCATATGAGTATGGGGCACTGCAGGTGACATGGATACTTTCCAAGTAGGTATTTAGAATTCACGGATTACTTGAGTACATTGACGGCGATCGAGGTAACAAATTTTTTGGTATACTTTGGAAGGAGCCAAACATAGTTACAATTACAGAGTTGATTCCTAGTATGTGGCTCCCATCAGATGGGCATACTAGGGACTAGGCTCATTTTGACTACGATGGTTACCAGTATGGCACAACAACAAATAGCATGTATTGGGAGTAGTGGACTTCTAATTAGGTGGTGGGATTCAAGAATTCATCTGAGTGATAAATTGATTCAGATGATGATGATCAACATAGTTATGACAGTGAGTGGTCTGCTTTATTTTTGGGACATCGGTAGAGAGGAGGTCGAGATTTACTCTATATGGAAGGACGAGCTCAAGGATGACTGTGGATTTGTAGACTTAGAATTCATTGAGACACCTTCACATGGGAGGATTCAAGATAGTGGTTTCAGTCCCTTCCGGGAGTTCAGCTTGGGGTTCCAAGAGAGGAGGATGCAGACTAGGCACGTTGGTCTGATGGTGATGATCAAATTAGTGAAACATCATCATAGTGGTACATGTCTGGGATTAGTTTAGGACCCTGAGATTACATTGCTTGACAGTTCATCTACTATTAGAGATGTGAGCACTAATTTTGACTTTTCAAAGTTTACTTTTGGGCATCTTAGGAGTGGTTGCTTGGAGGAGTGGTATTTTGAGGAGTTGACCAAGTTTATGTAGCTTATGATATCTTGGCTTATCAAGGACGGGTAGATGGGTTCTTGTATCGACACATTGCAGATTAGTACTAGGAGAAGAGAGCGCTTCACAACGTCCAAGTAGACCCGAGAGAGGCTTGCATGGAGAGGCCTCTTGGATGAGGTAGGGGAGTATACGACTTGTCAGCAGAGCAGGTTGTGGCATACTCATTCCACAAGATGGATGCAATCTTTGGCCATTTATGGGAAAGAGTGGGAGAGCATGTGGACATATTGCACCACAAATTTACCGAGCATACAATGGACCGATAGTATGGCTCCAGTGATTGACCAGTTCACGCACTTTACAGCGGTATCCTTTGAGTATGGGGCAATGCAGATTGTAGAGTTATTTAGTGGAGGGATCTATAGATTCCATGAGCAGACCAAATTCATTGTCAGTGATTGGGATAGAATTCCTATTATGATATTTGGGAATGGGCATGACAGTGGATTTACAGGTCGTGACTTCACAGGGTGTCCTATGCCATCTACTATTCATGATAGTAGGTTCATCCCCTACAGGTATGTCAACATGGAGTTACAAGAGGGGGGGATGCAGAGTGGGAACGATGGTCGAATGACTATGATCGAAGTGGTGCAACATCGGTGTGGTGGTTCCTTTCTGAGGATAGCTTGGGACCCTGGGATATTAGTAGGAGACAATATGACAATTGACACAGAGGTAAGAGCAAAGTTTTTCCTTCATGAGATTGGTTCCCTAGCAGAGAAGTTCCTTGATGGGTTGATCGAGTTGTTGCAACACCAAGTGGCCTTAATTGTGGGAAGTTTTCAGGAGACCTCTTATGTCAGTACATTACTAGACCATGTCTTGAGAGGAGGATGCTTCACATCTTACAGGGTGGTTTGGGATCCTGGTATAATTTTCAGTTTCAGTATGGATTAGTCGATGGAGCATCAGGTTGTGATGGCACTTCTTGATGACAAGAAATTTTTTGGCAGGGAGGATTTTTCATGCCCCCATTTTTGGATTCCTCTATTTGGTAGTGGAAATGACTTCCATGGCTTGTCAATGAAGAAAAATGGAGTCAAAAGGGGTTATTTAATGTCACTTAGTTAGGATTATGTTAAGCCCTAATATTGGCTCATTACCCCTTAATTGGGGCATATTATATTAGTAATGTTATTTTATTTATGTCGGCTTTAGGCCATTAGTTGTAATTATACCTCCTAGTCTCCTATATATACCAAGGAGACATTT
>ML777609.1:814959-830382 GCA_009831015.1 Picea engelmannii
GGGAATAAGGTTGCATGTGCATGAATGAGAAATGAGGCTCATCATAAGGTCATGTATTGAATTATAATGGACTCCCGGTCCTAAGGAAAAACTCGGCATGGGCACCAAATGAAAAAGAGGATCTAACTAGGGCGCCCATGTTTGGTAAGTCTCTACCATTTATTAGTGACACTATTTATAGCAAACAGGAGGCTCTGTATCGCAACAAATGGGTTCGTTCCTAAGGCGTAAAAAGTGGTAGTCGAAGGATAATGAAAAAATGCACGATGGAGTGGATACCTATCCTATATGCTAGGTTATGAAAATACCTGCCTAAGGTGATGAACGACCAATCATGACGTTGAACTCCGCAAGAAAACTCAGTAAAAACTACAAAAAACCAACTCAAAACCAATCTTGAATTAGTCCATTAGGTGAAAAAATAGCATGAAACTATATAAAGCAGGTAAAAATATCTTATAAATAGTAATAAAATAAAAAATTAATGTATCATTTTGATTTTTACCCAAATAGTGCAAGAGCATCAGGCAACGAAATCACGAACCGTCTGGATCAAGTAACTCGTCATCTCATCCCCTTCAAATTCAATGGATTACATTTTTGAATTAGGTTTCCATTTGTTAGTTTTTGAGGGCGTAAATTAGGATTTTCGGTATATGTGGGTCGCCTTTGTTAAGGTCGCGTGTATGACGAGGTATACGCCCCTGTGTGAACCATAGGGAGCGTGTATTAAGCCCTACACGTGACTGTGTGCAAAGAAATCTGCGTATAGGTACGTAAATCGCCAAAAGAGGGGTTCTAACTCAAAAAATTGATTTGTTTTTTGCAGGATGGTCCTGGAATGGAGAGAGCGAGAGCATGAGGAGGTAGATGCAACTGTGGATCGAGATCCGGTGGCTCAAGCGGCTCTAAAAATATGTGGCTTGTACAAATTTTGGTCTCTCAAAGGAATGAGGGCCCAAGTGAGGTTGTTGGAGATGTTGGTGGGTTACTGGGACCCTGATAGCGAAAGATTTATCCTTGATGGACAACCATTGAGGATCGAATTAGAGGACATCTACTTCTTGACTGGTCTATCACGTTGAGGGGAGGTTGTGAACCTCAAGTCACACGGAGAAGGGAGTGGGATGAAGATCGAGGAGTATATCGATGCCCACGGTGTAGCAGGGACTCCCAAGGTGGGAAGCCAAGTCCCCATCAGAGAAATAAGTAACCTCAGTTTAAATATCATTATGCTCGTTCTTACCAGGATCATAGGTTCGGCCTCGTTGCATCAAGCATTGAGAACACTTATGTTTTATGCAGTAGAGTGTGCTAGACCCACTGTCTATGATTGGTGTACCTCACTGCTAGCCAATATGAAAATTCATTTGACAGAGTGCAAATAGGGGAGTAAGCAAAACTTCGGGTTTTCCTCTATTCTTTGTAGTTTATTTTTCAAGCGGGTTTCAGGTTTGGGACCTAGAGTGGAGATCCTTCCTAGAGAACCATGCGATCCAGCCATGGCGCGGTGGATCGAGGTCATGAGACGGAAGGGGGGAGGTAGGGTATCAACGCCCTATAATGATGATTTTTTCTTCTGGTGGCAGCGACAAGTCATTTCTCTGGATGACTATCCCTATGCGGGGATCGATTTTAGAGGAGATCCAGATATTCCACTTCCACTAGTGGCTGCCTACAGTGATATAGGTAACAAGTTTTTTAAATATTTCATTTTTTAGTATTTTTGTATTTAAGGAACAAAAATATATATGTTTTTTGGATGGTGTTTAAATATTAACTAGACACTTGTGTAATCGCAGACGTGGGTCTGCGACAGACAGAGGGATTTCTTTGACATAGATGGAGGAACCGGGGAGATGAGGTGGCAAGAGGAGAAGCGGAGAGAGTCCTACAAAACGTGCAAGGAAACCTGTCTCGTTTGACACAGAGGATTCCTATGGTTCAGGTAGAGGATCTACCTGAAGCCATGCAGCGACAAGTGGTTGGTGTACTTAGGGCGTGGGTATGACTCTTCCGACATCTCACAAACGTCATGGTTTTCTACCATGAAACACATCCAATGCCACATGCGTAGATGCCATGGGATATGTATACCGACTGTATATGTGTATTGAGGGTTTTAGCCCTAATTTTGTAATATAAACACCATATTTTGAAATATATAAAAATGGATCTTTGGCTTTACTTATATCTTACAATGTGTACATTGATTTAATGGTTTTCTTTGCTTTATTAATGTGACAAATGCCAATCTAAAATGTAATTAGCGTAGGCATCAGATACATGATTAGAACTCCTAGGAATGTGATAATATGTAATAAAATCAAATTGTTGTTCTAAAAGACATACCCATAGAAATCAACAGAGTAAAGTAGGATCACGCATGCGGTAACGACCATTCCACTGGCATACTACTAACTGGGAATCTAGGCGAACTTATAAAGAGAGAATACCATGCGAGATAACATCACACAAAAGTTCTATGACGATTCTATATTCAACCACATTATTCATGGATGGCCCTAGGCATACGCCACCTGAAGACACTAGCATACCCTTGGGTGAGTAAACCACCCAAGCAGTGGAAGCTAAGTTCCATGTATGACGACTGGCTCCATCTGCGAATCCTAGGTAGATCGAAGACTCCGTTGACATCTTCCAACAAAGGGAAAACTTGATAAGCAAGCTAAAGACAAAAGAAAAGGGGGAAAGAGATGTATATACACTAAATTTACATTAGTATACAAAGAGTTCCACCCAAGCCTAGGGCTCAAGCGTAGTACCTTTTAAAGTAGAGCCCATTTTTGGGCTCGGCCAATTTATTCCCTTCATAATATTCTAACTCATAGGCTCCTTTTTCTAGAACACATCGCACGATGTAAGGACCGTGCCACATGGGTTTAAACTTGCCTGCCCCTAGAGGTTCTTTGTCTTGGTCATACAAGAGGACCAAGTCACCCTCAGCATACAACAAGGGATAGATAGACTTGTCGTACTGAACCTTGACACTTTTCTTATTTGCCTCGATAGCCGTAAAGGCATCCCGACACGGCTCATTAAGACTCTCTAGGTGCACAAGGCATCGCTCTAAGTCTGAAGTGTCAGGTAGGAGATCATCTGCCAACTTGAGAGAAGGGATTTCACATTCAACAAGATGGATCGACTCCATACTGCGCACTAACTGAAAAGGGGAAAAAATGGTGACAGTCTTAACCGAGGTTCAGTATGCCCAAAGCACAGGATATAGCATGATGTGCCGATTAGAATTACTCCGACTGAAAATTTTTGCAAAATGGTCTTGAGAGACTTGTTGACGACCTCTACTTTCCCATTTTCCTGGGGGTAATAAGGGGATGAATGACCATGTCTAAACCCCAGCTTAGATGCTAGTTCTATCATCATTTAATTTTGAAAGTGACTTCCATGGTCAGTGACAATCTCACCCAGGATACCGAACCGAGTGATAATTTGGTTGAACACGAAGAAGGCTGCAGTCTTCCCATTGGATTTTATAGTAGGCATGGCCTCAGCCCACTTAGTAAAGTAGTCGACGACCATGATAATGTGTTGATGCCCCCTAGCTGAAGTTGGATTGTAATCGAAAAAATCTACCCCCCACTTAGTGAAGGGACCGTCGATAATGAATGGGTGAAGAGGGTCTGGATGCGAGCACATTTTCCGAGTGAACACCTAGTAGGGGTGAAACTTCTTAACTGCTTTGATACAATCTTTAAATATAGTAGGCCATAAATAACCGACTCGCAGGATTTTTTGGGCTATTGCAAGCCCGAATAGGTGACCACCACAAGCCCCTTTATGGAAATCGTTTAGGACTGACTCGACTTCCTAGTGAGTTAAGCAACGACGCAAGATATTATCTACTTCTCGACGATACAAAGTGTCACCGACGATGGTATACTTTTTGGCTTGGTATCTAACACACCGTCGATCATCTCGCGAGAGATGATGAGCGAACTTCAAGGTTTGAAGATATAAAACAATGTCTCCATACCAGTGGTCAAACAACAAGACAAGGAAAATGTGTTCATCTGCAAACGAATCAACATGGATAACATCCTCATCTAATCGTGGAAAATTAGATACTAACTCCACAAACTAGTGATTTCTTGGACTTGGTCGAAGCGAAGTCGAGATCGAACTCTTGTAAGATGAAAATCCATTTATTATATTTCCCCCCTATGATACGTTTGGTAAAGACGTATTGAAATGGATTGACATCAATAACCAAAGTAGTCTTGCGAAGCAATATGTAGTGACGTAAACGTTGTACTCCGTGAACGACAGCCAAAGCTAGCTTTTCAACATGAGATTAATTAAGCTCAGAACTGTCTAGATTTCGACTAAGATAGTAGATGACATGCTCATGGAGCTCATCATCCTCTTGAACTAGAACTATACCAATCGTCTCTGCAGATGCAAAAATATACAGTAGGTAATCTCTACTGTAATCAAGGGATTTCAACAGAGGGGCCAATACCAAGGCTTTCTTCAAAGCGTCGAAAGACTCCTGGGCTCGCTCTACCTAGATAAAAGGTGTGTCCTTCTTCAAGAGGCACATGAAAGCCTTAGTGATATTGGAATAATTCACTATGAACCGGCATATAAAGTTATCTTTCCCGTGTAAACACCGAAGTTGTCTAATCATGTGTAGGGGAGGCAACTGAAGTATTGCCTGAACCTTAAGAGGATCTACCATGATCCCGGTCTCGAAAACTAAAAATCCTAAGAGACAACTAGACTTAACGCAAAAGATGCATTTGTGAGGGTTTAACCGGATTCTATAGTAACAACATCTTTCAAAAACTAGCCGAAGGTGTATAACGTGACCCACTCTCTTGTGAGAGTGAGCAGCAAGATCATCAAGGTAGGATTTGACTATGTGCTTGAGATCGTGAAAAGTGAAAGTCATTGCACGTTGGAAGGTTTCTCCACCGTTTTTAAGGCCGAAAGGCATTTTCCAGTATGCAAAAGTACCCCAAGGACATATAAATTCCATCTTGTGTTATTCTTTAGGTTTGATCTAGATTTGGTTATAGCCTGAAAATCCATCAATAAAAGAAAATATCTCGCTTCTCGCACACTCATCGAGAATCTGATCAATGAAAGGTGTGGGGAAGTTATCTTTAGGACAAGCCTTGTTCAGGTCATGAAAGTCCATACACACATGGATGGTTACTTGCTTTTTATTCACAGGAATGGGTTGGATACCCATTCGGTCAAGGGAACCAGGTAGATGAAGCTAGCATTAAGTAGCTTCTCCACCTCTACCTTAATAGCAGGGGCCTTCCTGGGATTTACAGCTCTAAGATGTTGTTGAACAGATTTAGCATCCGGGTAATTTCTAATCTCATGTTTGAAAATATGAGGGTCGATCCCTAGCATCTCTTCATATGACCAAGAGAATACATCTTAGAATTCTTTGAAGAGTTCGGTGTAGATCGAAATTTCTTCTGGTGGACAATCTGCACCTATATTTGCATTCTCAATCTTGCCACGGGTACGAGAGATATCGATCGAGACTGTAGGACAAATACTCGCCATATTTCCTTTGGCATAAATGTCATGCGTATCAAGTGGAACTATGACGTGATCGACTATCTCACTCAAGGTAGACCGAAAGTCATCTTGCTTGATTCTTTCAAGACTTGGGAGAAAATAAGATCGATGATGCATATCATCCCAAGGTCTCTTGGAACCATTCATGGCTTCAAGGATGGCTTCATCCGAAGGAAAAATCTCATCTAGGAAATCATGCGAACAAGACAACGAGGTGTCCTAGACAGGCCTAAGAACAGGATCCTCCTCATCTGTTTGCGAGGTAAAATGATCGGGATCGACAAAAGAGTCAAGAACAACTTGATACACAATCTTCGCTGCCGATAGTGGCATAGCCATGCCAACATGCAACTAACCTTCACTCGATGAAGTCGGAGAAGGTAGGGTCCATGGATCACTAAGATAGGAAGTGCGGAAAGGAATGGACCTCCTTGCTAAAGCAGGCCTACTAGACATTGCGTAAACATGGTGAATCAGTGCCGAGAAGTTGAAGGTACCCATGAGGGAAGAATACATTCCAACGCTGATATTATCAGTTGCTAGCTGAGAATTGTCGATCACCAGGATCGACGGTCCAATATACGTGTTAGGACTAGAGTACACAAAGGATAACTAGTCGATAGTCACAATCTCCCCTTGATGAGGAAAACAAAGTGTACAAAAGACTGACGATACAACAATGACAATAGCATAGGTCCAATTTCGACCTAGTAACAGGTTATAATCAAGAGGTGCATCAACTACCTCTACCTCCACCTCTATCGTCTTCCCACCTAACTGGACTGGAAAGGCAGGGAGAATACTGTGAGGGAGGAAGGAATGACTGTCAAATGCAGTCAACATGTTCAATGATTTGGAAAGGGTTGGAGAACCAAGATCTTTCCAACAGACCAAGGACATCACGCAGGTGGCAACACCTTCATCAACAACTGCTCGTTTGATAGTATACTTGGAATACTCCATGTGGATTTGGAAAGCCACATGGTAGGGTAAGCGAGGCTTCACATCTGTGATGTCAAACTTGATAACTTTCAAGCCACTAGGTTCTAGAGCTCCTAAGGCAGAGAGTAAGGCATTCCTCTATGATGGACACATTCAGAGTACCTCCAAAGACGACATTGCACAAGGGGTTTGGCCGAGATCCTCAACGATAGAGTAGTTCTGGGTAGCTCTAGCATTAGGGTTGTGAGTAGAGCACTTGAATACTCCTTTCAGAATATGAGGTGGTGGCTCTGGTTTCTCAATCTGTAGGTTCATCTCCGGAGGGGGAGGAGGAGCTTCTAGACCAGTACTATCTTTTGAAGAGCTATAATCTCGAGAGTGGGTGGCTATATCAATTTTCACGTCGACCATATTGATACAAACACGGTCGCCATCTTGCGATAGTGGGTTTTGACTTCCACCGGGCGCATTTCCAACGTTCGAAGAGCTCAAGTGCTAGTTGTGTGGGAATGGATTCGTCAGCACAACGGGTGGTAGATTTAAAAGCCTCACAGCCTCCATGAGTTTGGGGCATAAATGTGTAAGGTGGTCATTAGTACAAGGTTTACAAGGAAACTTTACCTTACGTTTCTCTTTATTTCCCTCTCCAACATTATCATTTTTCTTCCCATTATTATCTTTTTCCTTGGGCTTGTTACCATTTTTCCCACCCTTATGATTGTTTCGACATTTCCTTTTATTCCCATCTGGTTGTTGGTCACCATTTGGTTTTTTCGATGATTGCACAGAATGTACATCCGCCGTCTGGGTGGGTTTGGAGGATGTAGACGAAGCTGATCCTCCGACAGACTTCGTCGCCGAGTCTGTGGACTTTACATTGGCAGACCCTACAATGACATTGGCCCGAGGTCCAGGTTTTTTCCTAGGATCGTAATTTGACCGTGGTGCTTCTGGAAGAAGGTGATATAACATCCCAAACTGAGCATATATTAAGTCTAAATGTTGGGCTCTAAAGATAACCTCTTCCTCGTTGGAGACCTCAGAAGTAGCAACGTCCTTCGAGATAGGAGGGTGTAAAGACTTTAGGAACCATTATAGGAGAAATTTCAGGGGTATAGGAGTCTTAATCAACCGCCTCCATCTACGCCACTCCTGGATATGATCTGAGATTTGAGTGGCAATGTCTTGGCGTAAAGTAGACAAAAGTTTGAGGCCAACATCATAACGAATAGGCAATTGAAAGTGGTTGATAAAGGCCACCACCAATTGATTAAATGTTCCATATGTCCCCCTAGGTAGCTCAATGTACCATTGCAAAGCAACTCCAATGAGAGTGCATTGAAACAATAGTAATCTAATAGAATCATGGTTCAAGGAATTCGATGAGCACCAAAGGTGAAAGGTAGTGACGTGTTCACCAGGGTCCTCTCCATTCTTACCCTCAAAATTTGGAATGTCTGAAGGAAGTTTGATGGGGATAGGGGGCCATGTGGGATCATGACTCATTGGGTTGTTTATTAACTTAGACAAGTCTGGTAGATTGAGTGTGGCCAGAAAAGGGAGAAGGGATTGCAACATTTGGCCCCATCTTCCCATGAAAGATTGTGTGTTGGGAACTACATTCCACCCAGGATTCTGGTAAGAACCAAAGCCCTGTCCAAAATTAAAAGGCCCTCCTCCGGGCTGATTCGTATAGGGTGGGTTGGGCATCATTGCAACAGGAATGTTATGATAAGGATTGTGAAAATTGTCCCCAACTGGATTGGATCCGGGTTGGGGGTTTCCCAAAGTTTAAGACCGACCTCCTCTAGGTGGGAACCTGGAGGATTGAAGCAGATTCGTCATGCCAAAAGTATTGGTCATAATTGGCACCAAGGAGGTAGGGATATAGGGTTGAACTTGTTCGCCATCTAGGTTGTTCCATCCAACCGTAGAAGGATTAGACCCGGGGTTAAGAACAGGGACACTTCCTACATTAGGATTCATTTGGGGGATATGAGAACCACCAAACGAGAAAGGAGTGTAAGGAGGTGTAGTGACCCCAAGTCCAAGGCTAGCGTTAGGGCCAACAGCTGGGATGGCAGTTGAAAATAGTGAAGTGAAGTTAGGCATACCATAAGAAAATGGACTAGAATCCATAGGGATGGACTGAACATTGTAACTTGGCGAGTGACTAAAACCCCCAAAAGGGTTCGAGGCAAGGGATGAAGCATTAACCAAAGGTCGAGCCATAGTATCGGTATAAGCCTCCAGCATTGCAACTGTAGCAGTTGCAGGAGTTGAAGGGGTGCCATTAACTATAGTGGGTATGGGAGTTGAATAAATCCCAGTGTTCTGAAGACCAGACTTAGTACTCATCCTTGTGAACCATAAGTCTGAAAGGTGGATGTGTGTGTACCACTTCTAAAAACTCTACGCCTTTTAGAAGGCAAGAACCCGAAATCTAGTGGTAACTGTAACAACCGACAGGACCGACGAGGATGCTGGTTCGACTCCACGACGACTTATGACTTGACAAAATAAAAATATTCTAAGGCCAACTAGTGGTCAAAGAACATACCAAAAAGTAAAATGACCAATATACATGCAAACGGGCTAAAGTGGCTGAGTGCCCTCCTTCGCTAAAGAAGGTATGTCTCATCCAAGAGGGACTTGAGACTCCCTGCTAAAGTTTGGAGGTAACAAAATCAGTTATAGGGGTCCTCGTGGGATTAACAACCAGTCAGTCAGATACCCCTGGAGAGGTAATCCTCCATAAAGGTTGTGTGTTTTCTGACCCCTATCTGACCCAGGGTACAAGCAGAATAACCCCTACAAGTAACCTATGAGATACCTAAGTCAAGAAACTAATAAACCATTGTATAACCGATGCACAGGCGAGCAGTCGTAAGTCTGGATCACCGTATGGGTAGGGTAGCAAATCCTGAAACCTTGAAAGCACCACCTCTCACAAAGGTATGGGTACTAGCAAGATCCCCAAATATGAATAAATCCACAAAAATATCTCTGATGCTAGGTGAGTATCTAGGGGTTATCCCTTCAACTAACTTCGCGCGACCTCATGATTAAATCCGGTGTGAGAAGAGCCTCCTGATCTTACCAATTATACAATGGACTTCTCAACTCCTTGTCTCAGACACATATGTTGATTTAATTGCCTTGGAGAAGTTTACTCACAAAATCCTATTCCAAGGCACTAAATCCTAGACTAGTTTGTGCACCCTAAAAATAAAATCATGACTAATCAATTTTAGTTTAAAGCATAAATTTTATTGGCCGTGATTACTCAAAAGGGTATGGAAGTGAAACTCATGATGTTATGAATATGCAAGAAGATAAATATGAATATAATGAAAAGTCTATCTTTAACTTTTCAATGAATGATATGCTAATAAAAACAGTGCAATTTTCAATTTCAACTCTACAATTCAGAAGTAAAATGCAATCTTTCGATAAATGCACTAAGCTAATGATAAAGGTTCAAAGACAAAAATGCTAACCAATGCAAAATGCCTATTTTTTTGTATTTTCAATATATTAAAGAGAAAATGCATGGACTGAAAAGAAACCTGATATATAAATTCTACTGTGTATAAACGAAATAACTCAAGCATAATACCAAGAAGCCAAGCAAACAACCCAGGGTTCAAGGAAAAATAAAAAATGAGAAACAATGAGAAAGACTATGCCCATAAATTCAACTCCAAACAGGTTTCCTGTCAACCCAGAGAAGCTCAATAGGCACTACAAAGACCTAAGAAGGGTCAACAAACATCAAATCCCACCCAACAGTCACTAAACCAAGCAAACAAGCAAGGGAAAGTGGTATACGTGATTGTTCAGGAGAAAAGTGCGTATATACGCAGCTTGCAGTGAGACATCACGCGTGTATACACGACTGTCAGAGCAAAAGGAGCGTGCAGGACTTAAAACAAGGCTAGGCAATGACAAAAAGGCTAAAAATTCAGACTCAGAGTGAACAGAATCTGTCAAGCAGTGATACGACAAGAAACATAAAGGAAAAAGAGCAATGCAAGAAAAAAAAATACTTCAACCCTTAGAAGGAAGATCTCTCCCCAATGGAGTCACCATTTCTGTTACAAGGGAAAAACTCTCTATAGCAAAGGGTAAACCACAACAGACAGGTATGACTGTAGAAATCAACTTATTTCCAATGTATGTTATATAAACTAATGTGCAAGATAAGAAAGAGGCATACCTCGATCCAATGTTCGATGATGTTCCACCATTGAACACTTCGACCCACAGCTTTATACCTGTGACAAGTTCTCAACAAACAAGCATAGGAAGTACATGGTGATAGTATAAAGGGGTTAGCACATTAGATAACATAATCCATTAATAAACATTACAAACATGCCCATGGATAATAATCATATATTTGCACGATACCAATAGGACAGGAAAGGAGTATTTCTATTAATAATTGATTAACATAAGTGATACAGACGTTCATTTCGGCACAGTTCGAAACCAAGGAACCAAGTTATTTCCAACTGGGCCTCCACCAAAGGCAAGCTCATAGGAGAGAGACAATGAGGTTCTCTCAACAATAGGGAAAGAGCTTGGGGGCTGAACACTGTGTTCAGACTTGATGGACAAAGGGATGGAAACTCAATATGAAGTAATTTCTCCAGAGTAACTTTGCTCTCAAAGTTGAATGATTTCTCCTCTTTTCCATAGCTTGGAATTGTTCTTTTATAGTCTTCAAAATGCAACTGAAGGGCCAAGTCAGAATGTTTCCAGTATGTGGAAGGGTAAGGATCAGATATCTCCTGTCGTGACATGGAAACCCGACTCCATTTTGTATTTTTTGGCACAAATCCCGATGTACACAGGCTGTAGTGGAGAAACCCGCATATACACATGTTGTATAGCATATAGGGCATGTATAGGTGGAAAAATGTGTATTTTTGGCTTTGGATTCATCAAAAAGGGATGACAAGTCTGCATAGGAAAATGGAAAAAGGCCCTCTATGGAAGATAGCGATGGTGGGGAAAATCTTGCTATAACAAAAAGTTTATTGGAAGTGCTCACTACAACTTATTATTGGGTAAACTAGGACTACAGTGGTTCAAAAAATAATCATGTTGTTCTTAATGTTATTATATGGAGCATTGTTCTTTAACAGAGTTTTGTTAAAATGAAATGTCTAAAACTGTAAATAAAACACTAGATAAGTCGAGCCTACTAAGGATGCAATCACAAATTATCTTTAGGGAAAAATTAGGAGGGAATTGAGAGGCAATAGTACAGAACCTAGCCCTCATCTTCAATGTTTGGATTGACATGATTGATTACCTATCTGGAGACAATTGGTTTCTCTAGCTCTAGATGGTTGTTTTCATACTATTGTGTGTGCCCAAATGTCTCCATATTCCAGAGGAGTTTGACCAGGGATTCATACTTCTTATCTAGGAAACACAATTATCCAAGACTTGTTCTTGTTCAAGTTTGAGTAGCTTCAGAAGATATTCTTATCATATTCATAGTGTATTTTACCAAGACAAAACCCTAAATAATAGTATTATATTATATTTGTTAAATCGGCCTTATTGTGCCTTTGTAAAAGTCGGCCTTATTGTGCTTTGACAAGTCAATTGTAAATTAGAAAGATAAAGTGGACAAGTCGTCCCTAACCTAATTTCTGGGGGGCGCAACTTGTATTTATAAGAGGCTAGGTGTCTCACTTGAAGGACACACACAACTAGCTCTCTCACACAAGAAAAAGTGTGCAAGTATGAGAGAGTGACACAACTACATAGGAAGAGTGTTCTGGTGAAGGGTTTTGGTTATTTGTTGGAGGACTATCTTGGTCTAGTGGTGCACTACTCTATTATGGTAAGGGTTTTTGGTTTATCTTCTATTTTGGTGAGATCTCTCTTGAGAGAGACATTGTACTTGTTGAAGAATCTATATTGAAGAAGCTTTGCTGGGTTTTCTCCCTCGCGAGGGTTTCCCAGGATAAATCTTGTGTATACTATGGATGGCTTTCTTTCAATGATCCTTATGCATGTAATTATTGTTTTAATAGTCTAAAGTTAAATAATATTGAACGCACTTAATTGCTTAAGAAGAATTTTAACATGGTATCATAGCGGGCCTGAAAGAATCCATTTGCACAATTTAGAAGAGATCACTGGGGAAACTAATACCATAGGAAGACTCTCCTAACCCTACCGCATCTTTCCTTGGGTTTATATTCTTAGTTTGACGAAGCTTTAAAAACTGCAATTGGTGCTACAACTGCACAAAACCCTAGAAGGTAATTTCACCCACTTTTTGGAGGACGATGATCAAAGTAAGGCTACCAAGAAGTTCACCTAAGGAGGGTGCACCTTTCCCTCGGAGCAGAATTCCAAAATTCACATTTTGAAAAATCAGGGTTTTCTCATAAACCCTATCTCAAGACGTCTTGGAAGTTGCAAAATTGAAGTTGGAATTGATCACCCTAGCATAACACTCTCTGGTAAGTACAAAAATATTTCTTTGATTTTTTTTTTATCTCTCTTATTATATTTATGTTCAAGGACAGGATGGCTCCTAGTACCAAGCTTGATGAGAAGCTTGAAGGTGTTGATAACTTCTAAGCATGGAAGTATAGAGTGATGGTCATTCTAGAAGAGAATGATCTAGAAGATTTTGTAAAAGAAGAATTTCTAGAACCAGACGAAGATGAGGCCATAGCAAAGTAAAAAAAGAACCTAGTTAAGGAAAAGAGAATCATTGTTGATTCTATCAAGGATCATTTGATCCCCCATGTCTCATCATTGACAACTCCCAAGCAAATGTTTGATGCCTTATCCTGATTCTATGAAAGAAATAATATCAACCAGAAGATGACCTTGAGGACACAACTCAAGAATGTGAAGATCCAGAGTTCATAAACTATCCAATCATACTTTACAAGGGTGTCTCAAATCAGAGAACCGCTCGAAGCCATTGGAGACACAATTGAAGAAGTCGAGTTGGTGATGAATACATTGAATGGTATTCACAGATCTTGGGAATCATTCATTCAGGGTATATGTTCAAGAACAAGGCTAACAAGGTTTAGCAAACTATGGGAGGATTACACTAAGGAATAAGCTAGGAATAAGCTAGATTGGCAACAAGAGAAGAGAAACTAGGCGATGAAGAAAATCAAGCCCTAGCAACACATAATGCAAAAGGAAAGAGCAAGAAGGAAGTTCATTCACACAAGAAACCTCATGGATTAAAAAATACACATAAGTTCAAGAAGGATTTATCAAGTTACAAATGCTTCATATGTCAGAAGATGGGACACATTGCCATAAACTGTCCCAACTCCAAAGGTCAGGTCAGAAAAGGAAAGTATAAAATACATCATGCTCATGCCATAGAAGATGATGAACATGATCGTGAGAAAACCAAAGAAGGAGACTCAAGTGAAGAATAAGTATTGATCTCAGCTCTTATAGGTACAGTTACTCATGGAAGTGACACATGGCTTATTGATAGTGGTTCTTCTAAGCACATGATTGGTTATAAGGAATATCTCTCAGATCTAGTTCAGAAATATTCACCTTACAAGGTGAACCTAGGTGATGATTATCAATATCCCATTAAAGGAGTAGGAGAAGCATCCTACACGTTAGACTCTGGAAAACCTATGAAGATGAAGGATGTGTTGTATGTACCTGGTTTAGAGAAGAATATCCTTTCTATCTCAACTTTAGATGAGAAAGGATTTAGAGTTTCTTTCATTTATGGTGAAATCCTTGCCTAACCTAGAGGAAACTCTATTGATGATGTTGTAGTGATTGGTGTCCAAGAAGGAGGATTATACAATTTATAGGTACACTCAATTTTAGCGCTAGTGCATAGTACATTTACTCCAAGTGAACTATGGCATAAAATATTTGCTCATATAAATCACAAATCCCTACCGATCGTGAGCAAGATGGTGACAGGTTTTCCAAGTGCAACATGAAGGAATATGCAAAGGATGCGCACAATGAAAGAATGTGAAGAAACCATTTCCAAGAAGTGATAAACAAATCCAAGGGAGCCTTGGACATTATACATTCAGACTTGTGTTAAACGATGTCAGTTGCTTCATTTAGTAGGTATGTATACTATGTTTCATTCATTGATGATTTCTCACGTAAAACTTAGATTTACTTTTTGAAGATAAAAGTGAATTATTCAACAAGTTCAAAGAGTTCAAGGAACTTGTGGAAAACATGTCTGAAAAGAATATAAAGATTTTGAGATCAGATAATGGAGGAGAATTCACTTCAAATGAATTCAAGGCATTTTGTAAGGAATTTGGGATTAAGAGGGAGCTCTCTACTCCCTACAATCCTCAACAGAATGGTGTGGCAGCAAGAAATAACTATACAATCATGGAAGCAGTGAAGGCCATGATTCATGATCAAGACTTACATATGCATATGTGGGAAGAAGCAACCATGACCATTGTGTATGTTCAGAATAGAAGTCCTCGCAAAATACTTGGGAACAAGGCACTGGAAGAGATGTTTACAGGTGAAAAGCCAGAGGTCAACCATCTGAGGATATTTGGTTGTCTATTATATGTGCACATCCTCAGGGACAAGAGATCGAAGTTGGGCCCCTCTGGAAAGAAGGGTATATTTGTTGGATACAGTGAGACATCGAAGGCATATAGAGTTTACATCCTTGGTCACCATCAGATTGATACTATTAGAGATGACACCTTCGACGAGGATACAACTTTTAGTAAATCAAGACAAAATCATTGAGCGATACAGAGGCAGAGGCAGCTGATGATGTTTTACTAGAAGATCATGATATGGAGGAACCACAGATACCTGTAGAATCATCCTGAGAGATGAATACCAAGAAGAGAATATCATCTTGGGATCAGGAAATTA